>CM076574.1:261915461-262183603 GCA_034641835.2 Pinus albicaulis
AAAAAAGTTGGCAAAAAAATAAAATTTGGTCAACACTTTAGTCAAAGGTAGTCAAACCCGGACTTCCTCCTCCTCTGCTCAAAATCTCCAAAAGGACCTCAAGAAGATTATCATATGCAGCTTCAGAACAACTTCAACATCCATATCAACATCTTAAATATCACATGCAAGAAAAAATCAACAGTAAGGCTTAGGTGTGCAATCATCTAACCCTTTCTTTGAATATATTTTAGCTTAATAAAACATTAAAAAGTGTGAGAAGGAAAGCTTTTATTTAGCCAAAATCAGTAGCAAAGAAACCTCAGCCTTATCTAGAAACTAGCCTCACTTTTTCCACCAAGAAAAGAAAGTAGAAAAAATAAAAGGACTTGAGAAAGTGGGCAGTAAGTAGTTCATTGTAATAGAATACAAGGAGTGCCAAGGGGTAACCAAGGGTGAACTTAGTTCACAGAAAAAAAGAACTATGAATTTACTTTGCATGAAATAAAAAAGAAAAAAGAGGAAAAAAAAACAAAAAGAAAAAAAAATAAAGGAAAGGAAAAGAAAAGAAAATAAAAAAGATCAAATATGTTAGTCATCATTATTTTTCATTTCTTGTAGATGAATATAGGATGGTTATATATTTCTCAAAACAACATTCCTTGAATATTGTGAGTTTTAGAAATCTCATTGCCTTCATCATCCTTATAGAAATTTTTTCACTATTCTATCAGTTTGCCTTTTCATGGTCACCATGTCACTCCTACAAACTCATTATAGGCCTACACCTCTCATTCTAGTCCTTCTTGCCTTCATAAAACTTGTTTCCCATGTTCCCCAGGTCCCTCAAGCATTGATGGTCTCAAAAATATCCCTGTAGGATCTTTAGATAAATCAAGTACATTGGATTTTGGATCTTCAATACAACACTTTGACCATACTTTGTTTTCACTCGAAGGTCTCCAAGCCAATTTTCAGTCAAGATCAGGTCAAAGGACCCTCTCACTAGGTCATTAGGGCTTTTACATGTTTTAAGGTCATCATTGGATGTTTCAGGCACTACTTTTCCCTTGCTAGAATCTGGCTCAGATGTAATAGAATGTCAAGACATGGTTATTCAAGAAAGACCTAAAGAAGTTGCCAAAGAAGACTATCCTTCAGTTCAGAGTCTGCACATGAGGAAAATTGACAAACTTCGGCACTTCTGTAGGAGTGTTGAGAGGTCCATTAGCAGAAAGCACTGATAAGGTAGACGGTCTGCTCCTGAATTAAAACAACTTACAAAAAAGGAAAGGGAAACAATTTTCTCTTGAGGAGAACCAGGGTTTTGAACTTGATGGTCTAGATGAATGCCAAAACAATGATCAATTGCAGCATTGACATGGAGAAACACACAAGCCCAAACATGAAGAAATTCTATCAGACTATTGATGAAATATAGAAAAAAGTGAGGTGAATTGGACAGAAATGAATGAACTTGAAAGGGCTATAGAGAACTTAGAAGACAACATTGATGATTGCTATAAAAGAGTTGCAAACACCTAGGGTTTTGAAGAAAGTGGCCAAAAGAGGTGGAAAAGGTAAGTTGATCTTTATGGTGGAAACTAAATAATATTTTGAAGATGCTAATATGTGATTAAATCCCAAATTTTTCAAATGAACTTATCATGCCTCCATCATTTTCCAAGAAATCATTCCAAAGGACAAATCATTTGCCACACATAGGGCCAGTTTTGCTTCAAATTATGTTTTTGACCAAAAAAAGATGAATTTGAAAAATTTGAGAGAAATTTTTGTCCATAATAGGTCCAAGAAGAAAAACCACCTTCAAATTTTACACAGGTCTCATGGTTTTAGATCAATGTCAAAAATACAGGTGTCACAGGAGAATTGTTGCACTTTTAGAGTTACCTGGGTAAAATCAAGTTTTCTCATAGATGGATTGTCCAAATGAATTTCTTGATGCATCAAATAAAAACTATATGGGAAGATCTTTCCAATGAGCTATCATGAGCTCAATTTGGAGTTGAGGAAGGCCTCCTAACGTTTCTTGCACAAGCACTTTGCATTTTTGCACCATCATTGAGAACTTTTTGACCAGTCTTGGGAGAATGAACTTTTGACAATTCAAATACACTCCAACCAGAAAAAAAGGTATATTGGGAAAGTAGAGAGGATAATATTTCCAACGAACTATCGTGGGCCCAATTTGGCCACCAGGAAGGCCTGCAAATTCCATCTGCAAAAAGGCATTGCGCGCTCAGAAACTAGCGCTGCGCCCTCACCACTAACGCTGTGCCCTTGGACAGAAAGGTTTTCTAAGTGATCCAATCACCCAAATCAAGTAAAATTGATTCCAAATCTTGGCTCAATATTTTAATGAACTAATATATGTAAGTACATGACATGAGCTCATATTCAAGCAATTTGGTCATCACTTAATTGAATGAAAAGGAAACCCTAAATCAAACCCTAAAATTCAAGCTTGAAATCACTGTCTATATGCTTATTTCATCTCCCTATACTTAAAATAGTCATAAAAAAGGGTTATTATAGTGCTCAAGGTTTTTCACTCATCTAAGCCTACCCCTACACCCATTCCCTTCATTCATCCATTCCCTTCACTTGCAAAAACTGCCATTTCATTACCCTCCTTTCATCTCATTTCACATCAACTCAAGTGTTTTCAAAAAAAGAGATTTCAACATGTCTGAGGGAGAGGACAATGGTAGTGTTGTTGAGTCACAAATTCCAAAGAGGCATGATCATAAGGGTGAAGACATTGGTGTTGAGGAACAAAGACCGAGAACTACTTCAATAAAAACCAAATTGCAAGCTCAAAGCTACAAAACTCGAAATCAAGACTTGAAACCCTAGCCAAGAAAAATGAAGGGGAAAAGCTTAATTTTCTTGCTGATGTGCCCTTACATACCGCCCAACCTTTATCAGCAAAGTAAAATCCATTTTTGGCACTTAGTGCACATTTTGAAATATTGACTGTTTGACTAGCAGAAAAAAGGGCCAAACGTGTAGCACCACTGATGCTGCGCTCTTTTTTGGGGCACTCAAATGAAAAGTGGCTTACATAAACATGATCCTCATGGAAATTACATCATGCACAAAATAATTCAGGTCATTTGGAGTAGAACTGTTCCCTCAAAACGGAAAAAAACAAGAAAAAAATCACCTTTCTACCCTCTTTTCAGCACTGACGCTGCACCTCGAGCAGTCTTGGAAGAATGGATTTTAGAGAAGGAAAATGGACACTATTCTAGAAACCAAATGTATGTTTGGAAACTACACAGGATAGGATTTCCAATGAGCTATCATGCAGCTCATTTGGACACCGGAAAGGCCTCCAAATCTTAGCTGCAAAACAAGTGATTTTTCTAGATTTGGCGCTGTGCCCTTGAAAATCGGCACTGTGCCCTTACCTGAAAGTCAACAAAACACACTTGGGGTTATTGAAAAATATTTTTTGAAGACTTTGAAGGGAAATCACTCCTGAGTTAGTTGAAGAGTTATGTTAGAAATTACTTTTGCATTTATTAAGTTAGAATTTTTGTGCCTTGGGCCTTGCATGGTCTCATAGGAGAAAATGACATTAAATATGTAGTTAATGACTGATAAAACCCTATTTAGGGTTTTTATCCTCCTTTTCAAGTTAAATTTTGCATGGAGGCTTCATTATTTTTTTTGGTTGTTAGTTGATTGTGGAGTTGAATATTACACAAGCTTTGAGTTGTGAAGAACTTGGTCTTAGAGTGTTATGATTGCTTTGGATTGAGCATCAATGGATCAGGCATATTCATGGGATTCATGAAACTGGTTAATAGTGATGTTGTCCTAATATAATATTTGTTTCCTTCAATTTTCATTTTTTTTCATCCTTTCTCTGATAGAAGAACATAAATTTTAGAGTAGTATATGCTACTTTGGCACCGTATTTCTGTCTGCATCCTTTTATCTCTACGTTTTCTTCTTTGAAGTTTAGCTGAAGAATCCTTAATTTATTTTTAGTTTTACTAAGCTATTGTCCTGAAGGTTTTTCTTGTTCTAGTATGTTGAAGGATCCTCGATTTCCCTTTAAACCTACTAAATTCATAACTTACTGTCATCATACACTCATTTATCTAAAAGATCCATTAGGCTTTGTTAAACTTGCCCTATGAAACACCCCTAATTCATCATTGTCCTTTTCAAACCTTTCACAGACCCTATAGCCCAATGGTTTAAACCTCTCTTACTCTATTTTTTCTCCCTGACAACTTACCCAACCAAACGAAACAAACAAACAAACCCTCTCTTTATAACTAGCCTAAAATAAAGAACCCTAAAATCATACAAGTTACATCTTTCACACAAATATAGAGAGAGCCCTCTCTGAGACCAGGAAGGCTGGGTCCTAGGGCTCCAAAGATTGGTTTGATGTTACCCCTATTCATCTGTTCTTGCCAATCTACAAATTACGGGGACCTAAAAAAATAAAATGTGGATCAACCACCCCTTGGCATGCAAAAAAAATTTTCTTAAGGCATCTGAGGATCTCCATGAAGCACCTACGAAAGAAATGCAAGAATAATAGTTGGAAGATCAAGAGGAGGAGCAGTGCATGGGAAAATAAATAGAAAATAAGATAAGCTAGCATGCAGGAAGAACCATAAGGAAGGGAGGATCAATAGGTTTCTCAAAGGATGAGCAACAATTTCAATAAGAGGGTGATGATGGGCCTCTAAATTAGACATAAAATAAGGCACATCTAACCTTTCTTAAGCCAATATACCTTCCTTATGCACATAAAATGATATATTAAACCTCTCCTTCTGCACTTAATAAAGTTTTCTTATGATTTAATATGTTATTAGGAAGGATTAAAGGTAGTTGCAGATTTTTGCCTAATATTGGTTATTTTTGTAGAATATTGTGAGAATATTTGGTAGATTATACAAATTTGGAGAGGGAGATGATTTAGGGACTTGCTCCCTGCCACTGGAAGATCAGGATTGGAGAGTAAATGAGCACAACATTAGGAAATTAGGGTTAAATATTGGAGAGATTCAAGGGGATTTTCCACCCTCCTTAATTCTCAAAGGTAGCCAAAGGATCCTCATGATATCCCCCTATAGCAATTCGAATTCTAGATGCATCCAAGAAACTAAAGACCAAGTGAAATCAAGCCATACTTCACTTGGAGTCTCCAGCAAATCGAATTCCAAGAGGCAGCCAAGCAACTGAAGACGAAGGGCACTCAATATATGTTTACTTGGAGTCAAAGTGGACTTAATCACCATTTTCAAGTGAGCTGTTGGTAGCTACCCTATAGAATAAATAGAGCAGAGCTAGAGCTAGGAAGGGGTTAGTTAGTTAGTCAGTGATTCGATTCTATTAAGAACTTTTGCTACAAGCTATTAGGATTTTGTTGTTTAAGACCTTCAGGATGTAATAATATTTCATTTTGAATGAAATGAGTAGACACACTCCATTTTACTGATTTATTTCCATAGATCTAGGCTCGTGGGTTAGGGCCCAACCCATGTGCCTCAGCTTCTCTATTGTTACTATCTTGTCCTTTCTATCATTTAGCTAGTTTTTCTTCTTCCATTAAAGTTAGACCTACTTCTGATAAGTTTCATTGCTATTTAGTTTTTTTGCTGTTGTAGTTTCAATTTCTTATGCATAGCGAAATAGAGGAAAAAATCCAAAACTATGGTCAAGTCTCCCCCCCTCTCATCTTTGTCAATAGAGTTTGAGTAGAGGCAGACCTTCCTGCAGGCGAAAAATTGCTTTATGTTTGAGTTTTGGGAAGAATTTGTGTTACCAAGTCCAAGCCCTTCCTGCACTATTTCATCCTGCATTTCTGTTTGTCTCCCATGCATAATCCGCAGGTGTGTTTCATTTTTTAGCACTGTTCTAATGCAACCAGCCGCCTCCTTCTCTTCTCATCTCAACATTGTACTTAACTTTTCTTTTCCTAACACACTTAGCCTTTCAAAGCCTTATTTCTCTGTTTTCTTTGTTCGCGGCTGCCTTATTCTTTCTATGCAAAACTCATGAAAAACCATTCAAAACCACAAAAAAAAACCAACCTCTGCCTTTGCTCCTCGAGACTCCTGCCACCGTACATTGCACTTCACAATTTCAACATTTAACGTTTACCTTCAATACTTACCGCTCGTTCCTTTCTATTGCGATAATGCGAAATCACAAATCGCACTTCGCACTAGTTACCTTTTTCCTTGAAGACTTACTGCTCTCCTTCACCAATTGCCTGCCTTATTCTTTCTTTCTATCAGTCACCATTTCCAGACTCATTTTAACACAAAAACACTTGAAAACCATCGAAAACCAAACCTCTGCCTTCCTCCTCGAAACTCTTGCCATTGTTTATTGCACTTCACATATCGCAACATTTAAACATTTACTTTATCACTTACCACTCGTTTGTTGCGATTGCGATATTGAGAAATCGCAAATCACAAATTGCAACTTTTCCCTTTCTTCCTTTCACCACCATGTCATCTGCATCACAAATCGTAGCTTGTAACCTTTACCGTATCGCAAATCGCACTTCGTTGAACTTACCATATCGCACATCGCAACCCGTAAATTTTCCCTTTTTCCTTTCACCACCACGTTATCCCTGTCTCACATCACCTCCAGCAACCTTTACCACATCGCATTTCACATATTTTAGTTTATTCCTGTTAAATCGTTACCGCTATCCATTTACTCTTGCGATATTGCAATTGCGATATCGCACATCGCAACGTTTTCCTCCATCACATCTCCGTCATCACACTTTTCAATTTATTCCGCTCCAAAGCCTTTTTTCACTATAATAAAGTTCTAATAAGGTTATAACCCCTCTATTTCCACTTCTAAGTCTTGTTTCATGTGTTAAGCCCTACATTGACCGCTTTAGGCCTTTGCTTCCCCCAAGCTGCAAATCAACACCTTTTAAAGTTTAGTTAGATCATAAATAGTTGCATGGATAGAAGCATAGTGGATAGAAGCATGATGGATAGAGTAGGATGTGCTTAGCCAAGTTAAGTGTGGTTTAGGATTAGTTTCCTTTCTGCTATTTGTTTTCTTCAAATTAAATTAGTTCCATTCCCATCATTTCTTTTTTGCAATGTAATTTAGTTTCCTTCTGTTGTTTCCTTTCTGCAATTTAGTTTAGTTTCATTGAAGTGTGACAGACTTCACTGAGAACCCTTATAAATAACACCCTTCCGTAAAGTAGAAGAGGATGACATGAACATAATGCATCTACTGTGTATATAGCACTATCACCTCAAAGTTTGTACGAACCTCGGGTTGATAAAGTAAAGTAGGGCAGTTCTTGGGAGTTGCACCGAGTCAGTCTCATGCTATTGACAATATCATTGGATCTCTATAAAATCCTTATCAACAATAATATGCTCTCCCTCGAATGAGTTATGGTCAACCCTAGGGGGGACCAGTACCTCCTACAAATATCCCCCTCAACCAGGAAACACTTATTCATGTCAAAGCATGCCATATGCATTTTCGCAATCACATTAGCAGAGTCCAGGGTGAGTTGTTGCTCAACCTATTTATTCAAATGTTTTCCCTCCTCCATATGCTAATTATGCACTGCCTAACACTCCATCCCCTCTTATAGAAGTGAATTGGCCTCTCATTCCTCATCAACCTCTGCCACAACAACCACCTCCTCCTTAAGGTCAAGTGTATGCTCAATAGAGTGTGACCAATACCCCCAAAACCAACAAGAAGAATAAATGGAAAGGTAATAGGAATCAATAATCCCATGGTAATGAGGGTAACCAAGGTCCTCCGTCTAATCCACCCCAGGGAAATAAACCTAATCCCGTAACCTAGCAACAGGGCGGGAAACCCAAGCAGAATAAGGCCCTTCATACAAATAAGCATTGTGCATGTTGCAGTGTATATGACCACTATAATCATTATTTTCCCCTTTCACCTCAAATGCATCAAGTATGAGAAGCCCAAGAAGCTACTTATAGAGGAAAACAACCCATGGCTCAACTTCTTCTGGGCCTTGCTTCATCTGAACTAGTTGTGATTACTAAACCATTTCCTCACCAAGGATACATAGCTACCCAACCCACACAAGGTCAGGCAATTCCTCAACCTCCACAATTTGGTGCCAACAACTATAATATTCTCATGATAATTTTTTATTAGGTTAACACAGAGCAAGTCAATATTCATACTCGATCATGCTAGTATGACAAGCCAGCTACTAAGTATGTGACTGAGTCCCAACCAAAAGTTTCTACTCTGTCCATTCTATCATCAAATGGTACCTTACAGATCCCTCAGCCTAAGGTAGAGGTTATTAGCAAGATCCCAAAATAACCATTATGTCGTGATGTTTATTTATCCAGCCACACTTATAACACAACATATGACTTGCCGAAATCTCCCATTGCCATGTCAACACTAAAATTTCTCCAGTCCTACCCATCTCAATGGAAATCTATACTTAATTGCCTAGGTGTTGTGGATCCTTCACATGATCACACTATCGTCTTTGATATTGACCAATTAGAACATCCCCCACTTCCTTCATCTATTTCTTTCAAATACCATTCTCAATAAGAAGCATCATTGTACAACAGTGTATCATTGATGAAGGAGCCTCCACATGTGTGATGGCTGTTAGTGTTTGGAAACAATTTAAATCATTAAACCTGTCCCCATCCGCCATTACTCTTCGTGCATGTGATGATCATCCATCTCAGCCCGTTGGTTTACTTCGCAATTGTCCTATCACTATTTCGAACAAGACAAAATCAATTGATATAGAAGTCATTAATTCCTCATTGGATTACAATATGCTTCTAGGTCATAGTTACCCCTCTGCCATGTCAGCTCTCGCATCTGTTATTTTCCGTAAAATGTGATTTCCCCACAAAGGAAAATGTTGGTGTCCCGTGATTTGGCAGATTGGTAGACTAAATGACAGGGTAACATCAGACCACTCTTTGGAGTCCTAGGATCTAGCCTTCCCAGACTCAGAGAGGGCTCTCTCTATTATGTGTGCAAAGATGTAAACTTGTTTGCTGATTAGGGTTGATTTTAGGCTAGTTATTAAGTGTAGGGTTTGTTGATTTTTTCGGTTGGGTAATATGGTTAAGTAGGATAGGTGGAGTGAGATTTTGTCAAAGCCATTGGGCTATGGAGTCAATGGAAGTCATGGATGTTTCAATAATGGATCAGAGTGCAGTGTAGGGCCAATCTAGCAAGGTTAATGGATCCTTAAGATTAAGTGTGAACTAGGATGGACATCAATTTGGTGAATAAGGTAGGGCAAAGGGAAATCAAGAATCCTTTGTCAAATACCTATAACAAGGAGGTATTAAACACTGATAAGAAAAAGATATAACTCATGAGATAGGGCTAACCATTTACTCAATGAACATAATCAAACCAATAAACATTCAAGATAAACAATTCCGATGAAATATAGAAGGCGAGAAACTCATTTAACTTCTAGTGATTTCACCTTAAAGCCTTTAAGAAAACATTTAAGATAACAAATAACTTAATCCGTGAAGAGGGAACTCCTAAACATCGTAAATAAAGCTAAAAATAAATTTGAGGCAAACTAATAGGCTTATGCAAAGGGCAAGATCGAAACAAGACCTCTTTGTTTTGACCTAGCAAGCAATACTTCAGAGAGAGATTTCAAAACAGATTTTATATAGCATTAAATAAGCAGGGCATGCCATGAATCATATTTTTAAACTAGCACACTAGTCCATAAATGAAATAAAAAGCATTAGTGGGTATAAGGAGCAATCAAGAATTCCTTAAAATGTCCTAAGAAGAGGAAAACATTAAGGCAGTAGAAGGCAGGAAGACTAAGGTGCTTCGAAGAGCAGGATTTGACCTATTCTTTACCGATCTACTAGATATAGAAGGATGAAACATAATGAAAGACACAAAAACATAAAAAAATTAAGAACATATCAAGATTAACCAAGCTAAGGGATCTTTCAAACAAGCCTCTCCATCATCAGTCCAAGCAAGCCATTCATCAACTCCACAACACCAATTTCTTCTCCAAGCTCAGAAAAACCATGTATTGCTCTCAAAGCTCATCAAATTCCAACATTTAAAATGAAGCCCTCATGCTCTATTTATCTTAGAAAATTATGGAAAAAACCCTAGATAGGGTTGGAAAAATTCAAAATCACTCATAAATGTCAGTTATGGCCAAGAGACCATGCAAGGCCCAAGGCACAAAATATCCCATGAAATAAATGCCAAAATAACTCCTAGCACCTAATTCTAGAGCGATTTGCCTCAAAAAACACTAAAATAAGATTTTATAATAAATGAGTGTGTTTTGTTGACTTTTGGCCAAAACACACTTAAGACGGTCCATTTGCGCAGTGCCACTTTTTCATAAAATAGGTTGTTTTGCAACCAAGTTTTGGACCACTTCCCAATGTCGAATTTGGCTCCGTGATGGCTCTTTGGAAAGTATGAAGAGTCTAATTTCCAAAAATTATTGTGGTTTTCTGATCCAGCTCCTGTAGCCTAGTTAAAAATTCCAAAACCTCTAGACTTTCATTTGCGCAGTGCCAGGCCTAAAACATAGGTAGGAAGGTGATTTTTGAGGTGTTGTTTTGACCTTTTGAGGGGTCAAAACTGCTCCAAATATTTTGAAATTTCGTGAGGATGATGTGAAGGCTGAGAGAAGTATAAAAATTTCAAGTGTGGCTCGTAGGGATGCTCCATGTGTTACCGTAGTGCCAGTGGCACTGCACTAATGAGCCTCTAAATTCTCAAAATAAAAAAGTGCACCAAAATTGCTCAAAATTGGTGGAGAGCTTCTTTAAAGGGTTTTGGAGACCTGTTGAGAATCCTCAACTAAAGATACAAGTCCTTCATGGCCCTTTTCCTCTTTTATTTTTTTTATCTCAATGAGGGCCTCCTTCAATTTGGCACAAGCAAGTTTGTTTTTCTTAGCATAATGCTTGGTCATCTTTTTCTGGAGAACAAGGCCCCTCTGTATCTTCTTGAAATCCTTATGTTCATTCTTGTAGTACTGAATTATGCATTGTGCCATCTCAAAATCCCTCTCCCACTACCTGATTTCTGCATCTTTGCTTTGGAGCAACAGTCTAGTGGCCACCTCCTCATCTTCATTGTCACTGTCTAGCTCAATGAATTTGGGTTTTTGTGTAGTTTTTTTTCCTCTCTTAGCTTTCTCACCATTGCCCATATTTTCTTTGCCCTTGTCAATTCTTGGAGCTAATGTAGATGACAAGGTCCCTTGCCTTTTGGAGGTAGCAAACACTTCCATTGAGCCTCTTTGGTATGTGCATACAAGAGGTGTGACGAAGGTTTTAGGAGTGTCCTCATCTTGGTTGTGACCCTTAGTGTTGTCATCAGCTCCTTCAATTTCACTATGGTCTCCATTAGTCATCTCATTCTCAGTTTCATTACTACTTTCTTGACCTTCAGCACCATCCTCATCATATTCTGCTTCATTATCTTCTATACTGTCATTTTGGCCTTCACTTGGACTATCAGCCCCTGCATTTTTCACACTTTCATTTTTCTCATCATTAGGACTCATTTCATCTTCATTCCCTACACTGTCATTACCTTGATTATCATTATGAGGCTGATTAGTGTTATGATTTTCATGACTGTTGTCATGAAAACCATGATTGTCTTCTTGGATATCTTATCTTTCACTTGTTGCATTGTCAGATTCATCCTTTCTGTCACTGCCTTATTCTTCCTCAAATTTTGTTTCTGCCTCATCATTTCTTTCTTCATCGACTACTTTTTTATGTTCATAATCTTCTTCCATGTAGTCATTTTCTTCATCATGACTTTGCTCACTAGCTGCTGGCTCATCCTCATTTTCATCATCTATTTCCATGAATTCTGCCCCATCATGACCCTCATCACCTTCATCTTGATCTTCATGTGATTCTTCATTGCCACTTCCTGCTTCACCTGATGCATCAATAGAAGGAGTGGAAGGAAGGTTTGCCTGTAGTGACAGTACTTGTGTAGATGAGGAAGGAAGATTTGGTTGATGAGGAGGCTGTGGGTTTGTGAAGACCTCATAGGCTATGAAAACATCCCAAGGTATACCCTATTTCTCTAACTCATGTAAAACCACCATCCTGATCAAGGAATGGTGGAACAAGATAGGAATTTGTTGAGAGTGACTCCTCTTCCGGACAACAGAATACATCTCCATGATGCTCCTATAAAGATATTAGGGTAGGTTGAGTGCCTTAACCCCTGTGAAATGCATGAGGATTTTGAGATGATAGGAATAGAGCCTGGAGTACCTCCCCTCACAGGTGAAGTATTTCATGATAACCAACATCAAGGGTGCATACCTGTGCTTGAGGTGTGAGAAAGGGAAAATTGTCTTACTACCTTCTCTATACCTTATTTTGATGAATGGTTCAATTAAATATTTGTCTAATTTTCCCTTCTTGAACCATTTCTCACCTACTAAAGTGATACCTATGGCTTTAGAGATGGCACCTGCTGAAATCTCAAAATTCACTCCTAAAAGGTTTGAGTGCTTTTTGTGTAAATTGAGGATGATGAGTCTTGTAAACTCAAGGTGGTTCTTTACCTGTTTGACCCTCTCACTACCACTATTGTTTTTAGCTCCTTACATATTTATAGGAGAGGTGTATTGACAACTTAGGGTCTGATGAAACAAGGTGAAAAAATTATGGAGTCAAGATTTGGTGAATGAGGGGTATGGAGGTTAGGGTTTTCTGGGGTTGAGTGGCTTTGGAGCTCAAGGAAGCCCTTACCAATTGTGTTTGCAGACACCTTAACTCACCCACCCTTTACATGGCATCATAACTGGTTATAAGGAGGTTTTTAAGCAGAGGGTCCTTTGTGTGCATGACCTAGGGTTTACGCTCCTAGGTTTTAAGCTTAAAAATCACTAAAGACCAAAATTAATTTGAAAACTTGTTTGGAGACAAGGAGAAGACACCACTTACCAATTTATTGGACCTTATACAACTTTGGAGGCACCTTAAAGGATGAAATTTTACATTAGGGAGAGGGATTTTGACTTTTGGAGGCTTTCTGCATTTCTGTAGCACCTTGCTTAAGTTGTTAGGTCGGCCTCGTTTGTGCAGCGCTGGAGGGTCTGCATGGTGGTTAGCAAAGCACCCAGCGGGAGGCAGTGTCTGCCAGTGTCCTGGGTGAGTCGAGTGGAGTGTTAATGCAGTGCCCAAGCAGTGGTGTATAGGGGTCAGGTGACCCATTTGCCTAGCAGTGGACGACTGTGCAAAGGCATTGGGATATAGTGCCATATTCCTTCAGTCTTGGGTGAGTTGGGCCTGTGTTTACACAGTGCCCGATATTTGCGTAGTGCCCAGGCTTATTGGAAAAGTGTCGTTCAAATTGAATCACCAGATGGCTGGTTAGCGTAGTGCCAACCTGCATTAGTGTAGCGCCGATGATTTGTGCAGCACCAGAACACTTTTTTAGAAAATGGTAAAAAATAATCTGTTTCTTCTGCTGAGGCTTTATTTCTTCCACCGCGTTCCAAATGAGTTCAAAATGAGATTAAAATACCTTTATACTCCTTGATAAAAATAAATTAAACTTAAAAAAACCCACTTTACTATGTCTTCAAATCCTTTTTGTCATTTGACAGATACTCTTTTAACTTTTGTAGGGTTTTGGAAACTTTCTCAAGGCACATTTGTTCTCTTGTGGTGGTGGTTGGCTGAGTGGGTGTAGATGTCCTTTTATCCCGTTTTTTATCCTTGAAAGTATGGGCATTGTTCAAACTGTCTTTGGCATGCACTTGACAAACTGAAAACACTGTCTTTGTCCTTTTGGCCCTCTTAAGTGCAATTGTCTTGAACATGACCTACTCATCCTTTATTGATATTTTTGAGAGTGAGGTATTTTTGGCAAGGATGTGTGCATAAGGTTTACCATGTTTTCCCTTTGGCCACTTCTGATCTTGTTTAGGTGCCTACAAAACATTGTCTTTTGATCCCTTAGTGCCTTTTTGAAGTTTGACACCTTATTTTTTGAACAGTAACCTCATGTTTCAACTTGGTTCCTCTCTTTGATACTTGACCATATGCTTGCCGTCCTTTGTTCACTTTGAATACCTTTGACTTTATTTGGGAACTTAGCCTCATATAATGATATTCTTTCTCATTTCTTCCTTTGTTGTAGGTGAAGCAGTGTTGTTTTGAAAAAACCCTAAAGGCCACTTTGGACATCCTTTCAACGCCATCTGTTGTTATGAAGGAGGCCTTATCATCTTCATTTTGACCTGTTTGACATTATTTCCAAACACTTAGGTTTTAGGGTTGTTAGAGAAAAGTAAGTAGTGTTATTTTCTAAGTTCTCTATAGCCCTTTCAAGTTCATTCATTTTTGTTCAGTTCACCTCACCTTTTTCCCTTATTCATTCATGATTTCTAAAAATCTTCAATGTGTTCTTGATTGTGTTGTTGTGCCTATTGTCTTTGTGGTCTTTGTGATGGTTCCTTGTTTGGCAACATTGTCTTGTCAATAAATCACAAAAAACCATGATTCCCTTTAAACACAGGCCTGATGGCTTTCCCTGTTCAGGATGTCCTTCAGTGATGATTCTCCCTCTTACCTTACCTATTTTTATGCTAATGGCCATCTAGATCTTCCTTGTAGAAATGTAAACAAGGGCAGCTGTCCCTTGCAAAATTTGTGCTTTGGCCAAGGAGGCCTTTCCTTGCAGAACTTCTGATAAGTTTTGGACAAAGCTGTTTGACCTTCTTTTTCTTTGGATGCGGCTTCTTTACACAGGAAAATACATAGATCTTTAGAACACCATATCAAACCTATGACCTATGAAACCCTAGATGACCTAGTGGAAGACTCTTTGGACTTGATCTTTGACTGAAAACTTGATTTCGGATCCTTCGGTGTAAAAACAGAGTTTTTGATAGATTGATACATTGAAGATCCAAAATCCAATGTACTTGATTTATCTAGAGAGCCTACAGAGATAGTTTTGAGATCATCAATTCTTGAGGCATTTGGGAGACAAAAGAGAGATGATTGGTTGGTGACCTTCGGTAGTAGTGGAGGTGTTGGGAAACATAAAAATTGAGGGATGTGGCCAAAGGTGACTAGACAAAGAGAAAATAAATGACATGAGCCCATGATGGGTCTTCTGGGAGTGGTAGGCTGACCTTGACATGATAGGATGATAAACTAGTGAAAATTTATCCTAAGGATAATGAAGGCAGTGAGATTTCTAGAATTTACAATGTTCATAAACTCTGTTTCTAGAAATCTAGGATAAGTATTTAGTCATCCATACAAAGAAAAAATTATTGATGACTAATAGTGGTTCCACTTGGGGAGGGCAGCTCCTTTTCAGGAGGTGTCTAGAACTTCAGATCTTTGGCTTTATCGAGAATAGTGCCTCATCCATTGGGTATATTTTTACCTCTTTTCATTTGCTAATGCTTGCTTGAAGTTGTGATCTTAATAATCTGAAAAGACATGATTAACTTCGACATCACCTCTACCTACCCATACTACTTGCCTAACATTTTCGTCTTCCTTGGGTGCACGTGAACTGGAAAACCCTTTGACATTTATTCTTTTGAAAGAAAAAAAAAACTATCTAATAATACTCTTATTACTTCCAAGGGTTCAGATTATGCTAGAGAACTCTTTTATTCTCTACCTAGACTACATAAATTGTCAACATTAAGCTATTTGACAGGATTAATTCACTAAACTACTGACATGAAATTGAACACATGGTTTAAATCAGGATTAGGCAATCTGACTTACCATGGTTTGTGGCATTAGAACAATCTACACACAAACATTATTTCTGTATAAACAAAACTTAGGAAATATAAGGGTTGTGATAAATAATTTGTTAACCATTCCTATTTTCCTCCTTGGTTTAGATTTGAGCACATGGAACCAGCATCTTTCATCCCTAATCTATCTTTCTTGACAAGTCAAGTTTGAATGTTTTGACAAGCTCCCTTTCACCAACTTATCAACATAAATTTAAAACATGTTCAGCCATGATTAGGCTAGATGATTGAACAAGACCTTTTGAACTAGCAGTGGGATTTAGGCTTGCACACTTTCAGCATCACTATTTTTTGGGTATGGGGTTGTACATATTTTCAAACCTGCCCTCTTTTTCATTCTTTCTATGTTGTTGTATTTTCATTTTTTCAAAACAATCTAAAACTGAAAATATGTTTAAAGGCTAAGCTTATTTGTGCCTATCTATCCTAATCTAACTTTACATATGATGTACATTCATTAGGTGAACTCTTTTTTCTAGTATAGCCAATCAAGTAAGTGAATAGATGATTTCTTTTTGTTCCACCTCTTAGGTATGTTGGTGGGCCCTCCCATTTTGTCTTCTTTTGAACAATAGTGCCACAATTTCTCTTTAAAATTTACCACAAACCGATCCTGGTATGTTTTACTCCCTCTTTAAAGGTCTCTAAGGAAAAATCAAAGGGGTCTTCGAATAATAATTTGCCTAGAGGATTTGAGAAATAAAATTTATTTGGGATTACTCCCTCCTTTAATTGACTAACCTTGGGATCCTTTTGAGAAATAATCTCTTCTCCTTCTTTATGATTATCTGATTTGGTAGCTTTAGAATGCAATTTTATGTTGCCTTCAAGAAATCCTGGTATGCCTTGATTTAGTGAGCTAATTTATGTCTTAGAGCCATTGTCCTGATGAGTAGGAGCATTCTCTAACACCAGATATTCTTGATAAGGTAGTCCAGCATCAACATCAATCTCTTCTATAGTTTCTGCATGAGAAAATGCATTAGTAGATAGGTCAGCAATAGAACACATAGACATATATTCTTTACATAAAAATTTGGATGCTGGTTGTATGCTCAGGATCTGATTTCTTTCTTCTTTAGTTAATAGAGGAGGTGTCTTCCTCTTTCTCTGGATAGAACTATGATGTTTCTCTTCCTTTTTTGACTGCTCATGAGGCTGAATGTCTTCTTGAGAAGGTATTAGAGCCTCAGCAACAATTTGTTCCTCTATTTATTTATGAGCAATTTATTCCGTAGGTAAGGCAGTAGTGGAACAAACAGGGATATCTTCTTTATATAAAGGTTCAAAAGCTGGTTTTACACTTAACATATGATCTATTTCTTCTTCAGTTAAAGGAGGAGACATTTTCTATTTTTTTTGGATTGGGCAACAATTGTTTTCTTTTTTTGTGGAGGTTGATCCTATCATTGAATGTCTTCTTGACCCTCATCTAGTAGGGGTGATGAATCATCACTTGTGTCTTCAAAGAGATCCTATGGATTTTCTCCTACTTCTTGATGGAATTAATCCTTGGTCAACTCTTCTTGGCTCTCATGATAGTTATCTTGAGTATGAAATGCATGAATCTCCTCCAATAGATCTTCAGGATGCCAATTTCCTAAATCTTCATCGATGTTCACAAGGTATTGTTTGAGATATTCAGATTGATCACAACAATTTTTAGCTAATGATAGAGATGGAAAATACCCTTTATAATGTTCACAAAATACCCTGTGGAAATATTTCAAAGAAAACAAGGTGCTAGGGTCCAAGCCTTCATACCATTCTCTTGCCTTTCCTTTTAATGTCTCCATGAACATTTTCATGAGGAAATCCTGATGCCATTCAAATTTTCACCTCCATACATGTATATGAAATCTAATGAGATGTAAAAATGGGTCATCAATTTTTTCATCTTGAAACATAGGCAGGTTTGAATACCAATCTATCTGAGGCATCTTGTGTGGAAATCTAGGGATATGATCTATGTTCATTGGAGCATATCTCCTTTATATCCTTCGATCCATGTTTGTAAATCAGAAAGGGTCACTAAATCTTCTCAACCAGTCTAGAGTTCTTTACCAGTGGAGTCTTTAGGTCTATTGAGAGTTGTGGAGTCGCCAGGTGGAGGATTTCAATTTTGTTGTCCACCATCAGCATGATTAGGAGTGATCAATGCATTCCTAGGGGATTTTATGAGAACTTGAGAAGTAATAGGTCTACTGGAAGTTAGTGGAGTCACCAGGTGGATATTTTTTTCTTTTTTAAGAATGTATGCTTATGGTCCACCACCAATAACTGACAAAAAACCAATCTAGTGATGTTTAGGGTTTTCTGAGTTCTTTTATGTAGCCTTAGGATTTGAAAGAGTTTCCTATAGTTGAATCATAATTTTGCTAAGATGGTGAAACAAATAGAGTCTACTCCTGGCTATCATTTGATTTTATAAGTTTAACTGAGGGTTAAATGAGTCTATAAGAGTTTGTTAGGCTACTATGTACTCTGTCCCATCGTGATCGCCATTAGGTTGGTGTCCTATGATTTGGAAGATTGGTAGACCAAATGATAGGGTAACAACAGACCAGTATTTGTAGTCCTAGGAACTAGCCTTCCTGGTCTCAGAGAGGGCTCTCTCTATTATCTGTGAAAAGATGTAAAATTGTTTGCTGATTGGGGTTAATTTTAGGCTAGTTGTTAAATGTAGGGTTTGTTGATTATTTTGGTTGGGTAAGATGGTTAAGTAGGATAGGTGGAGTGAGAGTTTGTCAAAGCCATTGGGCTATGGAGTCAATGAAAGTCATGAATGTTTCAATAATGGATTAGAGTGCAGTGCAGGGAAAATCTAGAAAGGTTAATGGATCCTTAAGATTAAGTGTGAAATGGGATGGACATCAAGTTGGTGAATAAGGTAGGGCAAAGGGAAATCAAGAATCCTTTGTCAAATACCTATAACAAGGAGGTCTTAAACACTGATAAGCTAAAAGATATAACTCATGAGATAGGGCTAACCATTTACTCAATGAACATACTCAAACCAATAAACATTCAAGATAAACAATTCCGATGAAATATAGAAGGCGAGAAACTCATTTAACTTCTAGTGATTTCACCTTCAAGATTTTAAGAAAGCATTTAAGATAACAAATAAATTAATCCATGAACAGGGAACTCCTAAACATAATAAATCAAGCTACAAAGAACTCTGAGGCAAACTGATAGGCTTAGGAAAAGGGAAAGATCTAAAAAAGACCTCTTTGGTTTGACCTAGCAATCAATACTTCAGAGAGAGATTTCAAAACAGAGTTTAGATAGAATCAAATAAGTAGGGCATGCCATGAATCATATTTTTAAACTAGCACATTAATCCATAAATGAAATAAACAAGTATTAGGGGGTCTAAGGAGCAATCAAGAATTCCTTAAAATGTCCTAATTAGAGGAAAACATCAAGGCAGTAGAAGGCAGGAGGACTAAGATGCTTCAAAGAGCAGGCCTTGACCTATTATTTACTTATCTACTACATATAGAAGGATGAAACATAATGAAAGAAACGAAAACATAAAAAAATTAAGAACACATCACCATTAACCAAGCTCAGGGATCCTGCAAATAAGCCTCTCCATCATTAGTCCAAGGAAGCCATTCATTAACTCCACAACACCAATTTCTTCTCCAAGCTCATAAAAAGCATGTATTTCTCTCAAAGCTCATCAAATTCCAACATTTAAAATGAAGCCCTCAATCTCTATTTATCTTAGCAAAAGAGGGAAAAATCCCTAGATAGGGTTGGAAAATGTCAAAATCTCTCATAAATGTCAGTTATGGCCAACAGACCATGCAAGGCCCAAGGCACAAAATATCCCATGAAATAAATGCCAAAATAACTCCTAGCACCTAATTCTAAAGTGATTTGCCTCCAAAAACACTAAAATAAGATTTTACAATAAATTAGTGTGTTTTGTTGACTTTTGGCCAAACCACACTTAAGACAATCCATTTGCGCAACGCCACTTTTGTAGAAAATAGGTTGTTTTGAAACCAAGTTTTGGACCACTTCCCGATGTCGGATTTGGCTCCGTGATGGCTCGTTGGAAATCCTGAAGAGACTACTTTTGAAAAAAATTTGTGTTTTTCTGATCCAGATCCTATAGCCCAGTCAAAAATTCCAATACCTTCATAGTTTCATTTGCGCAGCACCAGGCCTAAAATATAGGTAGAAAGGTGATTTTTGAGGTGTTTTTTTGACCTTTTGAGGGGTCAAAACTGCTCCAAATATTCTAAAATTTGGTGAGGATGATGTGTAGGCTGAGAAAAGTCTAAAAATTTCGAGTGTGGCTCTTGGGGATGTTCCATGTGTTAGCGTAGTGCCAGTGGTACTGAGCTAATGAGCCTCAAAATTCTAAAAAAACAAAAACTGTGCCAAAATTGCTCAAAATTGGTGGATAGATTTTTTAAAGGGTTTTGGAGACCTGTTGAGAAGCCTCAGCCAATAATGTAAGTCATTCATGGACGTTTGCCTCTTTGAGGTTTTTTATCTCAATGAGGGCCTCCAATTTGGCACAAGCAAGTTTTTTTTTCTTAGCATAATGCTTGGTCATCTTCTTCTGGAGAGCAAGGCCCCTCTTTATCTTCTTGAAATCCTTATGTTCATTCTTGTAGTACTGAATGATGCATTGCGCCATCTCAAAATACCTCTCCCACTCCCTGATTTTTGGATATTTTCTTTGGAGCAATAGTCTAGTGGCCACCTCCTCATCTTCATTGTCACTGCCTAGGTCAATGAATTTGGGCTTTTGTGTAATTTTCTTGCATATCTTAGCTTTCTTACCTTTGCCCATATTTTCCTTGCCCTTGTCAAGTCTTGGAATTGATGTATATGAAAAGGTCCCTTGAATTTTGGAGGCAGCAAACACTTACCTTGACCCTCTTTGGTATGTGCATGCAAGAGGTGTGATGGAGGTTTTAGGAGTGTCCTCATCTTGGATGTGACCCTTAGTGTTGTCATCAACTCCTTCACGTTCACTATGGTCTCCATCAGTCATCTCATGCTCAGTTTCATTACTAGTTTCTTGACGTTCAACACCATCCTTATCATAGTCTTCTTCATTATCTTCTATACTGTCATTTTGGCCTTCACTTGGACTATCAGCCACTGCATTTTCCCCACTTTCATTTTTCTCATCATTAGGACTCATTTCCTCTTCATTCCCTGCACTGTTATTACCTTGATTATCATTATAAGGCTAATTAGTGTTATTACTGTCTTGACTGCTATCATGACAACCATGACTGTCTTCTTAGCTATCTTGTCTTTCACTTGCTGCACTGTCAGATTCATCCTTTCTATCACTTCCTTCTTCTTCCTAAATTTTTTTTCTACCTCATCATTTCTTTCTTCATTGGCTGCTTCTTTATGTTCATAATCTTATTCCATGTAGTCATTTTATTCATCATGACTTTTCTCACTAGCTGTTGGCTCATCCTCATGTTCATCATATGTTTCCATGACTTTTTCCCCATTATGACCCTCATCACCTTCATCTTAATCTTCATGTGATTCTTCATTTCCACTTCCTGCTTCATCTGATGCATCAATAGAATGAGAGGAAGGGAGGTTTGCCTGTGGTGAGTGTACTTGTGCAGATGAGGAAGGAAAATTTTGTTCATGAGGAGGCTATGGGTTTGTGAAGACCTCATGGGCTATGAAAACATCCCAAGGTATACCCAGCTGCTCTAACTGATGTAAAACCACCATCTTGATCAAGGAATGGTGGAACAAGCTATGCATTTGTTGAGAGTGACTCCTCTTTTGGAAAATAGAATACATCTTCATGATGCTCCTATAAATATAGTAGGGTAGGTTGAGTTCCTTAACCCCTGTGAAATGCATGAGGATTCTGAGATGACAGGAATAGAGTCGTGAGTACCTCCCCTCATAGGTGAAGTATTTCTTGATAACCAACATCAAGGGTGCATACTTGTGCTTGAGGTGTGAGAAAGTGAAAAATTTCTTGCTGCCTTCTCTATACCATCTTCTGATGAATGGTTTAAAGAAATATTTGTCTAATTTTCCCTTCTTGAACCATTTCTCACCTACTGAAGGGATACCTGTGGCTTCAAAGATGGCACTTGCTAAAATCTCAAAATTCACTCCTGCAAGGTTTGAGTGCTTATTGTGTAAATTGAGGATGATGATTCATGTAAGCTAAGGGTGGCTCTTTACATGTTTGACCCTGTCACTGCCATTGTTGTTTTCAGCTCCTAACATATTGATAGGAGCAGTGTATTGACAACTTAGGATTTGATGAAAACAAGGTGAAAAAATGATGGAGTCAAGCTTTGGTGAATGAGGGGTATGGAGGTTAGGGTTTTTTGGGGTTTAGTGGCTTTGGAGCTCAAGGAAGCCCTTCTCAACCGTGTTTGCAGACACATTAACTCACCCATCCTTTACATGACATCATAACTGGTTATAAGGAGGTTTTTAAACAGAGGATCCTTTGTGTGCATGACCTAGGGTTTACCCTCTTAGGTTTTTAGCTTAAAAATCACTAAAGACCAAAATTAATTTGAAAACTTGTTTGGAGATAAGGAGAAGAAACCACTTACCAATTTCATGGACCTTCTACAACCTTGGAGGCACCTCAAAGGATGATATTTTAGACTAGGGAAAGGGATTTTGGAGGCCTTCTGCGCTTGCACAATGCCCTGCCTGAGCTATCGGGTCGGCCTCGTTTGCACAACGCTGGAGGGTCTACATGGTGGTTAGCGTAGTGCCTGGTGGGAGGCAGTGTCTGCCAGTCTCCTGAGTGAGTCAAATGGAGTGTTAGCACAATGCCCGAGCAGTCATGTACAGGGGCCGAGTGACCCGTTTGCATAGCGTCGGGCCACTGTGTAAAGTCGTTGGGCAATAGTGCCTTATTCCGTCGGTCCTGGGAGAGTCAGGCCTGAATTTGCACAATGCCCGGTATTTGTGTAGCGCCTGGGATTATTGGTGCAACGCCGTTCAAATTTTAGTGGGTGGATGACTGGTTAGCATAGTGTCGGCCTGCATTACCGTAGCTCCAGTGATTTGCGCAATGCCAGAACACTTTTTTAGAAAATGGTAAAAAACAATCTGTTTCTTCTGCTGAGGCTTTCTTTCTTCCAATGAGTGCCAAATGAGTTTAAAATGATATTAAAACACCTTTTTGGTCCTTGATAAAAATAAATTAAAATTAAAAATACCCACTTTACTATGTTTTCAAATCCTTTTTGTCATTTTACTGATACTCTTTTAAATTTTGTAGGGTTTTGGAAACTTTCTCAAGGCATCTTTCTTCTCTTGTGGTGGTGGTTGGCTGAGTGGGTGTACATGTCCTTTTATCCCCTTTTAATCCTTGAAAGTATGGAAATTGTTCAAACTGTATTTCCCATTCACTTGAAAAACTGAAAACACTGTCTTTGTCCTTTTGGCCCTCTTAAGTGAAATTGTCCTGAACATGACCTTCTTATCCTTTATTGATATTTTTGATAGTGAGGTATTTTTGGCAAGGATGTGTGCATCAGGTTTACCATGTTTTCCCTTTGGCCACTTCTGATCTTGTGCAGGTGCCTACAAAACATTGACTTTTGATCCCTTAGTGCCTTTTTGAAGTTTGACACCTTATTTTCTGAACAGTAACCTCATGTTTCAACTTGGTTCCTTTCTTTGATACTTGACCCTATGCTTGACTTCCTTTGTTCACTTTGAAGACGTTTGACTATATTTGGGAACTTAGCCTCTTATATTGATATTCTTTTTCATTTCTTCCTTCGGTTTAGGTGAAGCAGTGTTGTTTTGAAAAAACCCTAAAGACCACTTTGGATATCCTTTGAATTCCATCTGTTTTTATGAAGGAGGCCTTACCATCTTCATTTTGACCTGTTTGAAATTATTTCCAAACTCTTAGGTTTTAGGGATGTTAGAGAAAAATAAGTAGTGTTATCTTCTCATTTCTCTATAGCCCTTTCAAGTTCATTCATTTCTGTTCAGTTCACCTTATCTTTTTCCCTTATTCATTCATGATTTTTGAAAATATTCAATGTGTTCTTGATTGTGTTGTTGTGTCTACTGTCTTTGTGGTCTTTGTGATGGTTCCTTGTTTGGCAACACTCTCTTGTCAATCAATCACAAAAAACCCTGATTCCCTTTAAACACAGACCTGCTGCCTTTCCTTGTTGAGGATGTCCTTTAGTGATGATTCTCCCTCTTACCTTACCTATTTTTATGCTAATGGCCATCTAGATCTTTCTTGCAGAAATGTAAACAAGGGCAGTTGTCCCTTGCAGAATTTGTGCTTTGGCCAAGGAGGCCTTTCCTTGAATAAATTCTGATAATTTTTGGACAAATATGCTTGACCTTATTTTTCTTTGGATGCATCTTCTTTGCACAAGAAAATACATAGATCTTTAGAACACCATATCAAGCCTATGACCTATGAAACACTAGACGACCTAGTGGAAGATTTTTTGGACTTGGTATTTGACTGAAAACTTGGCTTGGCATCCTTAGGTGTAAAAATAGAGTTTTTGATAGATTGATACATTGAAGATCCAAAATCCAATGTACTTGATTTATCTAAAGAGCCTACAGAGATAGTTTTGAGATCATCAATGCTTGAGGCATTTGGGAGACAAAAGAGATTTGATTGATTAGTGACCTTAGGTAGCAGTGGAGGTGTTGGGCAACACAAAAACAGAGGGCTGAGGCTAAAGGTGACCAGACATAGAGAAAATGAGTGACATGATCCCATGATGGGTCTTCTAGGAGTGGTAGGTTGACCTTGACATGATAGGATGATAAACTAGTGAAAAAATATCCTAAGGATAATGAAGGCAGTGAGATTTCTAGAACTCACAATGTTCATGAAATTTGTTTCTAGAAATATAGGATAAGTATTTAGTCATCCATACAAAGAAAAATTTTCTGATGACTAACATAAAATATCGTTACAATCGATAAACTGACTTACTATGATGCCAAGGAAAAAAAGTCTCCTCAATCCAACATTTCATCCATGATTGATGATATGAATTTCTTGTCCCTCACCAATGTATCACCAGGAGTCTATAAAGATTCTTCTTTTCTTGTTGCCTAATATGGTTCACCACCTACACCTTATGAGACTAACTCATCTAGTTTTTTCATGCTGCAAGTGTCACAAGATACTCATAAGAAGTCTGGTATGCCCATCCAATAGCATGTGCCTCTGCAACCTACTATCTCCAACTTAACCTAGCATACATGTATAATTACTAAAGGAACACCTCCTTCTGTTGGTTTCTTTCCTAATCCATTCCAACTAGGAACAATTACTCCAAGCCTTAGCCATCGAGGATAATTTTCTCTTGGCCATTATACTTTAGGTGCGATACCTTTATTATTCCCCCAAACTTCTCCCCAATCCAACATTTCATCCATGACTGATGATACGAATTTCTCGTCTCTCACCAATGTATCACCAGGAGTCTATACATATTATACTTTGCTTGGTGCCTACTATGGTCCACCACCTACACCTTCTGCGACCAACTCATCTAGTGTTTGCATGTTGCAACTGGCACAAGCTGTTCATAAGCGATCTCGTATGCCTATCCAATAGCTAGCGTAAGAAAAGCAAGAAAGCAAGAAGGAGGAAGCAAGTAAGGAGGAGAAATAATTAAGCAGATACAACAAGATTCATGGCAAGTATTGATTTGAATGTGTATTTTCATTTCTAGATCTGGCATGCATGGTATTACATGTGGTTGTTTTCTGTCTTGGCATGGGTTTTCCTAGGTGTGATAGTGTTTTCATCCTAGCGTTTCCATTTCCGGATAGCCATGGTGTTATGGAGTTCTCATGTCTTGGTTTAGATGGATTACCGGAGGGATTCAAAGGTGAGTGAGGTGATTATCTGATTATTATTAGTATTTATGACAAAAAACCAGTTTATTTGTTGCCTCAGTTTAGGGCCTAATGATCCGAGTTTGGATTGTGGTAAATCCTGAGAGGTGTTGCCTCAGTTTAGGGCCTAGTGATCCGGGATTGGATTTCGGTAAAGCATTAAAGGTGGTTTCCCTTGATTAATCCTAGGAATCCTTGTCGATGAATGGTCGGAGATATGGTAAATCCTAGAGGGTGGTGTCTTGGTTTAGGGACTAGTGACCCCTGATTTGGACTATGGGTTATGGTAAAACATAGGAGGCTAGGAGACAGGAAAATTCGTCATGGTTTAGGCAGAGAGAATATGATTATATCCATGCTTGTGTTGGCATACTGATTGGGTGTAGATCATGGTAAAATCAGTTATGAGATTTTTATTATGTTGGCCTAGTGATCCGAGTTGGATTACTATAAATCCTTATTTCTATTGATGAGGGTGAGCTGGTTTAGCCTCGAGATGCCCTGGTTGGTTCTTTCAGTTGAGTCCCACATTCATGCTTGGAATATGGCACAAGGGTGATTGGTTAAGGAGAGATTTCGCTCAGCCAATATATGGTTGGGTGGAACGTGGAAGTCCCATCTCCAGTTGGTTTTTACATTCACTAATGAAGAGCTCATCCCTTTTGTATTTGGTATGAAAATATACTGGTTATTATGTTGATTCTATTCTTGTTGTATCCATGGTATTTCTGTTTTTATTATGCTGGTTATAGGCATGTATTTTATTAGTGATGATTTATGGAACTATCCATGTTTTAACTTTCGAATGAATGCACAATGCATCTTTGGTCAAATATATTGTATTTTAGTTAATGATGTAAGGGAGTAATGCTTCTTAGCAATTCTCAGATAAGTATGAGACCCCTATGTTTAAATTTGTTTTTTAAACCTATAGATGTAATGTTTGTGACATGTTTGAGGAAATTCATGTCATGGATAGGAGGGGTCCATATGGGTTCTTGATGATGTGATTTCCTTCGTACCTTTTTTTTAATGTTATTTTTCATCTCCTAATGTTTCATGAAGTTTTGGCCAGTGACCTAGGCTCTGGGGCTGAAAATGTGGCACAAATCCTAGATTTGCATGCATAGAACTAACCAATTGGGGTTGTGGCTGCATGGTTGTTGTGTTGTGTCTGCGTCTATAGGCTCCCAACCACTACCTTGCCTTGGCATGCCTATGGCTATGGTCCAAAAGGGTAAAAAATTCAGTTTCCCTTAGGGGTCAGGGGTTTGGAAGGTTGCGTTACCTCCTGGGGATGTTGTTGATGTTGTGTAAGGTGTTTTGTCTTGTTTCTGTTAGTTCCACTTCCTTAAGGTCACATAGGAGGTTGAATCTCATTATAGTAGTCTCTCATCACATATTTACCCCTGTTTTCTGGATTCTTGGGTAGATGTGGGAAGGGGGTGTTACAGAGTGGTATCAGAACATGGTTGCACTCTCCTTAGGTTGTGTGTGTTGATCGTGCATTCATGTCGATTGCATATGTGTTCCCCATGTTTCTTTTCTATGTGTACTTGTTTCATTTTCATGATTTTTATCGTGTTTTTATATGCATTTGTTATGCATAGAAATTTCTAGTTCTTGTTCTCTTTGGTTCATATCTAATACCAAAAAATAGTATCAAAGCATGGTTCAACCCTTGGACTAGATGGGCAGTGTGTTGGTCATACCTTTTTGTTGGTTTCATATGTGTTTCTCATACCTATGGTGTATGTTATTGTTGCATTTGTGTTTTTTTGGCCATGGTGGTAGTGGTGTTTCCATGGAAGTGTTGACGGTGTTGTTGTCAACATGTTGTCATGAGTGTATGATTGGTTATTTGTTGTTCTTTCTTATGTATTTTTCATGGATGATTTATTACATATTGTTACATATTGTACATGCATTTATTTCTTATTCTAGGGTTACATATTGGTCATGCTTCGATGTTATCCATGTATGCTTGCTTGTGTGATTTCATATGTTGAACATGCATTGGTCATTCATGATTGGCTATACATGTCAAGTGGGTGCATATGGTAAAGTTTTCATTGGTTTGGTGAAGGATATTGCGCATAAGGTAATTGTATGAAATTAGGTCACCATGATAACATTGGTATGTTATGATGCTAATGTGTTGGCTAAAATAGAGTAGGAGATGCAGACCTTGAAAGTGAAGTTGCAACATTGGACCTCGAGGCAAGACCATGTCATCATACATGTTTGGATGTTGGTCATGTAGGTATGTAGGTTAAGGATTGTTATATGCATTATGGTTATGAGTATTCATTTTATTATATTGATGTTATGGTTAAATACATTATAAGTGTGGTTATATATACATGTGTTAGATAGTCATGAATGATAGAAACCTATGGTGGTATGCATTGCTATTGGTGTTTTATATTAGATAACTTATATGTTGTTGATGAGCATGTTATGGGTTAAAATTTTGTTGTATGATAGTTAGTTTGATTATTAGGTTACATGATTTTGATGAGCATGATATATAACATGTTGCTATTACATGCTAGTGACTTGATGGTTAGGGTTATGACATTTAGGCCTGAGTCAACCTAATTATGATAGTGTGTTGTATTATGTCTAGACTGACTGTGCATATGTGACTGTATGCATGAATGAAAATTGTTTATGAGTTTAGGGTGTGAACATGTTGCGGCTAGATATTGTTATGGATATCATGCCCTCATTTATGATTGAGTTGATATGTTGTGAATTTATGTCATGCTAATCTATATTGATTGTGAAGGCAATATAGCCTCCCGTGAGATACATTGAGGTATGAGCTTTCTTATGTCATCTAATTGTAATTGAATTTTTTACTATGTCAACTATTTTGTGTTTGAGTGTTGGTGTCTATTATGTCGTCTATTTACTTTTTAATGTTTGATTAATCACATGTTATGAGCATGTTCCTATAATATTCCATGAAGAAATGATCTTGTTTTGAGATGGTTTTACTAACACACATGTGTTGAGATAGTTGATACGTACTTGAATGTAAGTAGGTGATAGTTGTATTATTGTGATTTTGACTACTCATTGAATATGGCATGACTATTAGCCTTGGAAAAGGTTGGTTTCAAATTGATAGATATGTTGTCTTTATCTTTGGAACATGTGGCTGACATGTGTGTTCAGCTACAAGGCAACGTCTTTGACACAACAATGTAAGATAAATATCATTTTGTATGGTTATTGATGCACTGACAGTTATGTGTTTATGGCTATATGATGTAGGGGATTGCATGGAAAAAGAGATTTCCATGAGATATTGAAGAAGGCTCAGGTTGAGCTATCCTTTGGAAGTGTTGGTAACCATGGGGATTGAGTCATGGTGTTTCTTGCTAGTCATGTGCTTTTAGTATTTTTGAATCGTTGCGCTTCATTTTTGGTCTTGATTGCATCTAGTGCATGATCTTGCCACTTTGTTGTGGTGTCATATTTCTATTCGTTTTCATGGATTTATTCTTGTTTTTTCTTTCCCTTTTAATTTTTTTTATTGAGAGTCTCGGGAATTGGTTTTGAAAGAGGAAATTTTATGGAACTCGGTGCATGAGTAAGCACAATGGAAGGTAAGAGTATGACAGTCAGTTGGACCAGTTGGTTCCATTGTGGTAGCCGAGCAGTGGAAGTACAAACATGAGAAAGGCAATCAGAAAGGCAAATTAAATGGATTGAGGCGTCATATTCCTTCGCTATGTTGGGAACTATTGTTCTCAGCATTATGCATGTTGTACATGAATAAAGGGAGTTGTCTAAACCCATACCTTATGATATCTGATATTTATGTTGTGATAATGATTATGGTAATTTATGTATATGTATATATGCATGTATGTATGTCACTGTCTGACAGGAACATGATTTCTTTATGTTGATGTTTATGTATGTATATATGCATGTATATATGTATGTATGTCGCGTTTGATAGGGTCATCATGGATCATGAGTGTTTAATGTTAATGTTTATATGTATATATGTATGTTGTTGTATGATAATGTTTATATGTATATATGTATGTTGTTGTATGACAAGATTATGATTGTTCTATGCTAATGATTTATATGTATGTATATATGAATGTATTTATATCACTATTTGACAAGGTTTTCAAGGATCATTCTTGTGGAGGAATGATTTCGTATGCAGGTGAAGGGCATGAAAAGGTTCTTTATCTTATGAGGAATCAAGTGGGAAGAGTAACCCTAACTTATCTATGAGGTCAATATCATGTGGATATGAATTGATATTATGTGATTATACTATGTATATGTCTATTTTATGGCAGGTAATGCTGAGGCGTGCATCAACGAAGTGAAAGTAGTGTGATCTACGCCATGCTAGGATAAACATGGATAATGGAAAGACACTAGAAGCAAGGTTTCTTGTCGGGTTAGTGTGTGGTCTATGGATGTGTAGTACTGTTGTTCTATATATGTTGTGCATGTTTTATATTTAGTAATTGTACCTATGGTGATGTGTACATGTAAAATATGTAGTATTGTGTATATATGATGATGTATGCATGTTGTATTTATGGTGTTGTGTGTGTATTTCATATGAGATGTTGTGTACATATCGTATTGTGTGCATGTTGGATATGTGGTGTTGTGTGCATATGGTTTTGTGTGCATGTTGGATATGTGGTGTTGTGTATGTATGGTGTGATGTACGTGTTTAATATGTAGTGCTATGTACATATGGTGTTGTTTGCGTGATGTACATTTGTTTTTTTTTGCATGATTGTACATATGGTGTTGTGTGCATGTGGTGCTATGTACATGTTGTACAAGTGGTGTTGTTTGTAGGTGGTGTCATGTACATGTCATGCATGTAGAGTTGTGTACATGTGGTGTCGTGTACTTGTTGTGCATGTGGTGTTGTGTACATATGGTATTGTGTACACGTTGTATAGGTGGTACGATGTACATTTTGAATTGTGTACACATTGTGTAGGTGGTGCCGTGTGCATGTGATTTTGTGCACACGTTGTGTAGGTAGTGTTGTGTACACGTGGTATTGTGTACATGTTGTGCATAGGGTACTGGTTTACATGTGGCATTGTGTGCATGACGTACATGTTTCGTTGTGTTCATGTGGTATAGTGTGCATGTTGTACATGTTGCGTTGTGTACATGTGGTATTGTGTGCATGTTGTGTTGTGTTCATGCGGAACCAAGTATGTGCATTATGTAGTCCTGGTGTCCTGATATGTGTATTCATTGTGTTGTACTCAGTATATGTACATTTATATGTATTGTGTTGTACACCTGGTGTGGGTGTATGTATTGAGTGGTGTTGTACGCCTTGTGTGGATGTACGTGTTGTACATTGTGTTTTTGTGTACGTTTATGGTTTATGGTGATTTCATGTGATTCATGTTTTTAATTTATGATGGTTGTGTTTCGAGCTAGGTATATATGATATGTTTCTACATGATGACTTGATCAAATAGTTGGTTTACTTGTTGTGACAAGAAATGAACATGATTGCAAGTGTACCTTATTAACGAGCTACCAATGAGGTATGATATGAATTTATTTTAATTTATTTTGACTCTAATGGGAATTATGTGCTTCGTACAGAAAGCATGCAATTCCCAGTTGGGTGATTGAAACTAACTGCAAGAATTAGCAGCAAGAACACAGGAATTGAAACATGCAATAGTATGGTGGTAAAGCACTTCAGTAGTAGGACCATCGTTGGAAACTGCTACCCAATAGTATCCATTAATTTCCATGAGCATGTTATGACCTATATGATGGTTGAGACAGGTGTATGCCTTGGTTTTTTATCTTTCGATGTGAGGAAGCCTTTCCAAGGAATGGATTTCCTGGGGATAGGGGATGTTGGGGAACTTTGAAGGTGAGTGACTACATGAAAGGGTGCCACCGGATTACCCGAGGGACTATGTAGCAGAGAAGGGAATGTCGAGGATGGATTTATTTTGGTCATTAGCATTGCCAGATGGAATCATATGCACATTGGGAGTGTTCCCTGGAAAAATGAGACGATAAATGTTCACTGAGGGTATAGTGGGATAGGATTTTAGTGTTAGACATTGGATGAAACTTTGTCTCTAAAAATGGATTCTGGACTTCCTAGGAAGGAAGTGAATCCTGGTACTACTTTGAGGGTGGAGGTGTGAGCCTTTGGGTTCACTTGTTGTTGATATAAGAATCGTATCCTTTTATTTTTTGGTTTATAAAATGTGTAGATGTGTATACTATTGTAAATACCGTAGCGATTTATGTTATAAAGCTCCATTATATGGTATGATTGCCATGATTGTTTTTATTTTAAGGAGGTTATTCATTGTAAATACTGCAACGAGTTAAGTTATAAAACTCCATGGGCAGTATGTTTTCTTTTCAGTAGTTTTGTTGAGGTATATGTGTGTTTGAATGCCTAGGATGGTGTCCCCCAAGGGGGAGGGTTATGTAACAACCCTCTTGAAAATTCCATGTAATAGAAGTAAAAATAATAACCACGGTTGATGGGACATGTATTCCAAGATGAATAGTGGGATAAACATCCTAGTGGGTGTTCATTTTGGTTATTATGGCTAAATGAAATTGGAAAAGGCAATGACTAAGAAATTAAAGAGGAAAATAACATTTTTGGCACATTTATTTATGAAAATAATGGAAATTAGGAGAAAAGGGAGATGAAAGGTCATGGGTTTAATGTGAGGAGGAAAATGAAGGAAAATAACAGAAAATGAAAAAAATAAAGGCCTCGTTGATAAAAAGGCTTCTTAGGATCAGTTGACAAGATTTTGCTCAAATTTTGGAGCTCTCTCATTATTCGTGCTCTCTCTCTCTCTCTCTCTCTCACACACACTCTTGGACACTTAGATTTTTCTTCGAGCACTTTGGCATTGGACCAAGAAAGGAAAGAAAGAAAGAAGAAGGAGGAAGTGAGTAAGGAGGAGCAGGAATTAAGCAGATACAACATGATTCATGGCAGGTATTGATTTGCATGTGTATTTTCCTTGCTATATGTGGCATGCATGGTATTGCATGTGGCTCTTGTTTGTCTTGGCATGGGTTTTCACAGGTGTGATAGTGTTTTTAGCTTAGCCTTACCATTTCCCGATAGCCATGGTGTTATAGATTTATCTTGTCCTGTTTTAGATGGAATATCCAAGGGATTCAAAGGTGAGTCAGGTGGATATCCAAATATTATTATTATTTATGACAAAAATATGGTTTATGTGTTGCCTTGGTTTAGGGCCTAGTGATCTGGGTTTGAATTGCAGTAAAGCCTGAGAGGAGTTGCCTCGGTTTAGGGCCTAGTGATATGGGATTGGATTGTAGTAAATCCTGAGAGGTATTGCCCTTGATTACGCCTATGAATCCTTGTCAGTGAATGGTGAGATATATGATAAAGCCTAGAGGGTGGTGTCTTGGTATAGGGCCTAGTGACCCTTGATTCAGACTATGGGTTGCGGTAAAGCATGACAGACTGGGAGACAGTAAAATTCCTCATGATTTAGGAAGAGAGAATCTAGTGATACCCATGCTTGTGTTGACCTAGTGATCAGGTGTAGATCACGGTAAAGCTGGTTATGACATGTTTATTATGTTGGCATAGTAATCTAGGTTATATTATGATAAAACAAAATTTCTATTAATGAGGGTGAGGTAGTTTAGCCTCAGGATGCCCTACTTGGTTATTTCAGTTGAGTCCCACATTCACTCTTTGAATATGACACAGGGGTGATTGGATGAAGAGATATTCAGCTCAACCAATCTATGGTTAGGTGGAACATGGAAGTTCCATCTTTGGTTGGTTTTTACATTCAGTAATGAAGAGCTCATTCCTTTGGTATTTGGCATGAAAATGTACTAGATATTATGTGTATTCTATTGTTGTTGTATCCATGTCATTTATGTTGTTATTATGCTAGTTGTAAGCATGTATTTTATCAGTGATGATGTATCGATCTATCCATGTTTTTACTTGTGAAGAGTGTACAACGAATATATTGTCAAATATATTGTATTGTAGCTAATGATGTTAAGGGAGAAATTGTTCTTAGCAATTCTCAGATAAATATGAGACCTCTATGTTTAAATCTGTTTTTTACACCTATGGATGCAATGTCTGTGATGTGTTTGACGAAATTCCTGTCATGGCTAAGAGGGGTCCATATGAGCTCTTGATGATTTGATTGCTTTCGCACCTTTTTTTTTTATGTTATTTATCATATCCTAAAGTTTCATGAAGTTTTGGCTAGTGACCTTGGCTCTAGGGCTGAAATGGTGGCACAAATCTTGGAGTTGCATGCACAAAATTAACTAGTTGGGGCCCTGGCCGCATGCTTGTTGTGTTGTGTCTACGGCTATAGGATTATAACCACTGCCTTGACTTGGCATGCCTGTGTCTATGGTCCAAAAGGGTAAAAAACCCAGTCTCCCTCAAGGGTCAGGGGTATGGAAGGTTGGGTTACCTCCTGGGGATGTTGTTGATGTTGTGTAAGCTGTGTTTGTCCTTTCTTCATTGGTTCCAATTCCTTAAGGTCACATAGGATGTTGAATTTCATTATAGTATCCTCTCATCACATATTTACCCTGGTTGGCTGGTTTGTTGGGTAGATGTGGGAACAGGGTGTTACAAGAACGTAACAAAAGAAAAAGTCAAGTTTTCTCATGAGAAAACAAACAGGATTTTAAATATTTTATTCATTCAAATGTTTTATTACATACTAAAATTAATATTAGAGGACAACATCCTCAAAGTGGTTGAAATCCCCGCATTGTTACACAACAACAACACACAACAACTTGGCACCTTCCTAACTCATACAAAAATCAGTCATGCTCTCTGAAAATTGTGCAACAGACAAACCAACACCAGTAGTCCAATAGCCAAATGCCCAAGAACCAAGAGGAAGAAGCACAAGCTTAAATGTAGAATTGAAAATTCCTTCTTCCTTCCTTGTTTTTGCTATTTATCATCTCGTTGTTGATCACTTTGTATTCCATTGAGACAGATCACTTCACATGTCATTGATCTCCTCATTTTCCAAAACTGAACCGATTCAGCTCCTCTCATCATGTGGAAAAACCAAATTTGTAGCTTATGTCTCATTTTGACAACACATCTAACATGGTTTCTCTTGTAGCAACGTAACTAAATAACTATCAATTTTGTATGTTTTAGCAACTCCACAAAAAAAGAGTAGAAACACGTGATTGTGAGAGTGTCAACAACTTTAGAGAAGTTGTTGCTTTGATAAAATGTAGCTACAAGAGTAACAACAACTACCAGCTGGGTGTATCATCAACTAGCATAATAGGTGTATTAGAAATATTGAATATATATGGGAGTAACAACACTTATTAAAAATTCATCAGAAACTTGTTGTTTTAGGTCGATGAGGATTTCCCAAGGCCAGGGATTGTAATATTCCCAATGAGCCATCAGCTAGTTGGAATATTAATTTTTTTTTTGCTTTCTTGTTTGATGAATAAGAGGATATGGAGATCCATACATCTCCTTAAAATGAATAAAATAAACCCCAACTTGAAAGGAGTTCACCTTGGCAGCTTAATTGAGCACCCTTGTGTGTAAAAAGGGGCTAGAACACCTAGACTGGGTCAACTTTGACCAAATCAACAACACTATCATGGAGTAGTGGCATTCATTGAGGGACAACATAGTTTTAGTTGGAGACTCTTTGCATGGAAGTAGTGTCTTAAATGAGTGGGGACTAGGGTTAGGAATCTCATCACTTATATAAGGAAGAGGATGGCAACCATATTTCATTATGAATATATGTTTATGTTTTGATTATATGGCCTGTTTAGACATATAGCTTTCTTCAGCTATTTAGCTAAGATCGCAGTGTTGTTTAGCACAAGGTGTTCCCGAGTGAGAATCTCACCTCTTTCCTTGAGAAGCCTCTAGGAAGAGTATTGCACTACCATTCCACAATCAGGCATCAGGCCAAAGCTTCAGTCTTGTGGTACAACACAGTTTCTATTGAGAGATGTGCTGAGTTGCAGGTTGTAGCAGTGGAGAATAGATCCAGGTGATTTCTGATCTGTTTTTTAGTGTAGGAAGGTTTCCTTCCATTGGGAGGCTGGTGAGGAAGGCCCTTGAGCCTTATTGTAGCATTTGGCATTAGACCACATATTTATTTTCCCCTACAGTGCAGTATCAGTCTGGAAGTGCATTATTTTCAGGGAGGAGTTGCAAGGTGGTTTCAGTACACCATTTGTGGAGGAAGTTTTCTAGTGAAGGGATCAACCTTTCAAATAGAGGATCCATGGGAGGAGGTTACATTATTTGGCATATCCGATCAGCCACACCTTTCCAGTTTATATATTGCAGTGAATCTTCAGCCCTAGGGATTTGATTCATATCTTGTATATTGGTGTATTTCTGAAAACCTTTTTCAGTTTCTTTGTTGGAGATTGTATAGATCCTAGATCTACATTTTTTGTATCTTTTGAGGCATATAACAACCATCTATATTTTGTATATTAATTTGTTGTAGTAGTGCACCTATGACTGTGCTATAACAGTCTTTCGACATTTTTGATATAGTAGCAACACCTCATTTTTAGGGTTTTCTTCATTGGAGGCTTATTGTATCTTGTTATATGTTTTGTGTCCCATTATATTATACATGTTTGCTACTATTTTGATAAATAAAAAAGCTCCATATTGGTCTGTCACTTTTATGCATTGATCCACACTGCTATTTCCAACATTATGTACCATATTCCTGCGTTTCCCATTTGGGAATACTACAACGATGCTCTTGTGTCATGTCTCCACATTCAATTGACCCTGATGTAGCTATAGTGCCATCATCAACTACTTCTCAGAATTTTCTCATGCTTCTAGTTTCTTGTTTCCATATGCAGTAGGGTTTCTTTTATGTATTGCATAGTAATTTTTATTTTCTTTAGATGTCATAACAGTTAAAAAAAACTATTGGCACTGTAAAAGCATAAAAAAATTGTATTTTTTTGGTCTAAAATCCTTTTCTTCCACCAATGGTCTAGTTTGCCAAGTGGAATACCATGGCAATATCAATGCTACTATGATTGTAATGGACAAATCTTTTTGTCTGATTAATATAACTAGGAACTTACAAAAAATATTTTAAGTAAATAAAATATTTTCATAAAAATGTTAACTTAATATTAAATTTTTATAAATACTTTATTTTACTCATATATATAACAGTTTTCCAATTCTCAATTTGTGTGTGCTATCTTTGGTTAATGGCTATCTTAATCTTCACTCTAATATGGATATATATTTTCAAGTGAGATTATATTTTTTTGATTAAAGTACATTTAAAAAAGATTGTAATTTTTTTTTTAATTGAAAATACATTTAGGAATACCTAAATAAATTTAACATTTTGACAATCCCCTTAAACACTAGAATTATATATATTAAAAAACTTAAATTCAATTTTTTTTAAGTCGTTACCAAATTTTAGTTAAATTCGGCCTAAAATATCAACAAAGATCATTTAGTCCACTAAGCTTTAATCTTCTTTGTATCCTCTAGTAATTTTTAATAATTATATTTCATCCACTAAGCTTTAATATTCTGTGTATTCTCTAATAATTTTTAATAATTATAATAGAGTTAATGTCTAGTGTCATATAATATTGTGATGTTTTATATAATTTTATGAAAAATATTTAATCAAAATTCCAATGTTTAAGGTTTGTCAACATATAGAAGTATAGAAGGACAAAATTGCATCATATATAAAGAGTCGCTTCATGCTTTATTGGTTTTTTTTTAATATCATGATTTAAGAAAACTCATGCCTTTACCATGAATAGATTCATCCAGAAAAGTGCTCAATTAAGAAGGCATCTCCAAAAGAGGAGCTCTATGAAGGCATATTCGAAAGAGGAGCTCTGGTAAAATACCTATGTTGCACCGGGACCTGTCTCCACCATAATTTCATGTCGTTCCCTTCTTTCCAGCGTTCTGGGGACTTTGGAACTCGTTGGAAACGTTTCGGATTTGCTGGGGACTCCATCGGGGACTTCAAGGCCGTCCCCTAGCCGTCCCTCAAAAATTCAGGGACTTTTGGGGACTTCCAAAACGTCCCTCGATAAATTGGGGACTTTTGGATGTCCCAAATAAATTTTCAAATCATAAGTTAAAAAAAATATTAAAATATTTCATTTTTATTAAAAAAAAAAATTAAAACAAATTTTAATAAAATTCAAAATTTTAAATTTGAAAAATGTAAATTCCTAGATTACATTTACCCTAACCTAAAGCCTAATGCGATCTATCAAACTTAAAAACATTTATGTTTTATTGTTTTACCATTTGGCACCTACACTAGTGACTATATTATTTTTAAATTTTAATTTTTGTCATTTTGGTTCTTGGACTATAGTCTATGACTATAATTTATAAATGTATAATCCATGGTTTTCTACTTCTAGACTCTTAATTTGAGATTTTATATTTAAATTTTAATGAATTTTTCATGTTTACATCTCTATTAAATTTTAGTACTATTTACTTTTACTTTTAATGAAATGATTCATCATGCATCAATGATCATAGAATGATTATGTAGATATTAGACAGTAGTAGATTGTAGGTTGTAAGTTGTATGAAACTAATAGTACCTAAGTTATGCAATGATGACGAAATTTGTTTCTGTGATGCACAATTCTCAATGACGATTAGATATTATTAGACTATAAGTATTGGTCTTTAGATTTATCATTTTAGTATTTTATTTACTTTGATTCATGTTTAATTTATTTTAATTTTATTTTTTTAATAAATAATAAATATAATAAATAGTTTCCACACTTGCCATCCCTAACCTGCCATCCCTTGAGGGTGCGCTCTAACTGTTCCAGAAACTCGTCTACCCGTCCCCTCCGTCCCCCTGTCCCCACAGCCAGTGCAACATAGTAAAATACAGACTGCGAGACAACCAGTGCAGTAAAAAATTTTATGCCATAGATCATCGTCACCTAAAACACATATCATACTAGGCGAAAAAACATTAATTTTATTGGCACGACAAAGGGAAAATCTGTTTTCTCCATGAGATTGTAAGGCCAACGACAAAACTACAATGGTGAGGCAAGTTGCCAACCGGTGCCCATGATATCTGGGCAATATTTCATAGTCTTGGACTGATTCAGGATCTCTTTTGCAGACACTTTGTCCACATTTCATACCAGTCCGTTTGGGGTGTGGTAATAGCAGGGATCGGTCCCTATTTCCATCTTGCAGATCTTGTCCTCGGATGGGTTTATGAAATAAGGAACCAACCCACCCAATCCTTGAGCCACATAACCAAACATAGATTTTTTGACTGGTGAGCATAAAAAATGAGAACCCATATGTCTATGAGAGCCTCATGCTGATGCCCAGAATCAAAATCCTCTCTGCCATCCACTACCTGCCATGCCACTCTGATGTTCTTGCCCGTTTCGTTCTAAATCAACTGTAGCATCTGGTTGAGTTTTTCTATGCGGTCCTCGACAAGAGTCCCCACATACATAGAGAAATAGTCCTCGGTGAGAAGCTTCTTGATTTTGTAGAGCCGAACATAACTAAGACTGACCTTTCTCTGAATGCAAAGAAAAATGTTGCAGTCAAAGGTATCGGTGTAGTTTCACTTGATGAAATATCTTATCTGAACCTCGATCCTTATGGTGGCAGGGGCAAGGGTATTTCCAAGATAATGGGAGACGTGTTTCTAGACTTGGTCGCTGGGAGAAAGGAGATAATTTGATAGAACATGGAGCATTTTTCTTTCCTGGAAAAGAGCATGCAGAATTGGAGCAAGAGCCGGGTCGAGGAAGAAACCTGGGGAAAAATACTGGTTGCTTCTTCTCATTATGATAAAGGGCACATTCCCCCAAGGGACAGACCATGAACTCAGTCTTCGAAAGGGTAATCTCCATATGAAATATTGTGTTCTCACAGTCCGGCCCCTTGTTGTTCCCAAAATCGCAACTGACATCCTTTAAACAATCTTACTGAATCCCCAAACTGTAATTCAAGGGTCGCTTAGAGGGTATTCGAGTTGGGGAAAACCCCTGGAAAGGGTCGTAGAAGAGAAGATCAAAAACATGGTAATCGATCAACAGTACTCTCTGTGAGAGAATTGCATAAATAAAAGCTGAGACCATAAGTATGAACCGATTCCCCAGTCCATTCCAGAGAGAACCCATACCAAATATTTACATTGCGAAAATCCACCACTGTTAAAGATGTTGGCGATGTTATCGAATTCCAGAGCGGTGTAGCGCCTATGCATTGTCAGGTAACATTTAATAACATTCTGAAGCTGCGGGGATCCTGGTGTAGCATAACAGTGAAACTTGTTCCCTCCCTCAGATTCAAACATGCACTTTCTCTTAGATAAATAATCCCTTGTTCTAGAAATGGAACACTGATCATGATCGTTACTAAGCCCCTGTGAATCCAGAGCTCCTAGAAACTCACATAACAGTCTTTGAGGACCTTGATCTAAAGAATCACAATGCAAGAGCTTCGTCTAAACATCGTTTGAAGGCCTTTGTCGATATAGAAAATTGGGCCGCGATCTCGAATCCAGCTCTGCAAGAAGAACTGGTAAGAGGAATAACAGAAGTGAGTGCAGGACGACCAGAGACATCCTAAACAAATAGATAAATTACAAGTGATTCCACGCCACTGATTCAATATACCTGACTTACTTATAATTAACTTGGGCTAATGTCAGGACTTGTTGAAGCCCTTATACTTAACTTAATTAACTTGGGCTAATGTCAGAACGTGTTGAAGCCCGTAAAGGCCGATGAAGTTTGTAGGGTATATTTTTCTTAAGATGAATTTGTAAAAAGTTTGATGATGATGTGTTGGAAATAGAAGTTTGAAGGGAAATTTTTTTACAATACTAAAACCAAAATGTGTATATATATTTAAAAAATTATTTTAAACAATACAAAATTACAATTTAATTAAAAATTGTTTTGATATATTTCAGTTTAAATTTCCAAAATTTATAATAGTTATTAGAGGGATATATATATTCAAAAATTCATTTTAAACAACACCAAATCAAAATTTAATTAAAAATTATTTTGACATATTTTAGTCAAAATCTCCAAAATTATAATAGTTATTAGGGGAATTTTAAGGTCTAAAATGGGTCTTCGAAGGAAAATAATCAAATAATAATTGAAATAATCAAATAAGAGTTCTAGCTCAATTGGTTGACTCCCATTGATCAAACATCTTTGCTATTGAGAGGTCACAAGCTCAATTCTTTTGACACTCTTGGGGTTAGGCTCCGTGGTTGAGCCAATAAGAAGTGATTCCTTGGGATGGATATGCCTCGTACAAATATTCCATGGACATAAGAGTCATTGATCCCCGGGGTCCATGATCCACATTGAAAAATTAAAATAAGAGTTACAAATTTTTAAAGAAAAAGAAAGGGAATTACTTTTTCAATTGTATTTTTGAAACACAGTTTTTTCATGCATTTTCAATTTTTGTTTCTATATGGCTCTCCTCAAAAGTATGTAGAGTGGGTACTCATTAGATGTGGAACTTAATACCCCTTCCAATAAGTGTTTACACTTGACATTTTGAGTAAACCTATAATACGATAAACTGAAAATGAAATTAAAAAATTAGTTTTCTTCTTTTCCCTCTAAAATATTTTCTCTTGGGCATGACATCATCATCATGAATCCTATATGTTTTTTAAAGTCAATTTTGTTAGCACATTTTTTTTAAGGCCCATTTGTGGCCTCAAAATTCCCTGGACAATGTCTTTAGAAAGATAATGGTAAACATAACAACCAAATTCATATGTTTTGAATTAATACACAAACTTAAGAATGCAATTTTAGTTCACTTGTATATTTACTTATAGCACTTGTCTATTTACTTATAAAATTTCACTAGAATATCAATATTATATTTATCTTTAAAGGTTTATATTCACCTGTTACACTTAGAATGAAATTGGAATTTGTAGAAACTATACAAACAATATGTATACCAATGGATTCAATCCAATCATGCAATATGCTAAAGCAAGATAATGAATCCTTCTACAAACCAATTGCGGAAAATAAACATGATTTCCAATCACAACAAGTAAGGAAAGAAGCAAATCAAAAAACAACACATATATTTTCCTGGAGAAATCTTGCTACACAAAACCCCTCTATATTCTCTTGTATAATCACCAAGGAATCATGAAACAATTACAATGCACTCTTCTCACAAAAGTCTCTTGCAATCTCACAAGTGTCTCACACTGATCCGAACAAAATCAACCAACACTTATCCAATTTTCAGCCTCTGCTCAGCCTACCTTGCTTGTGCAATTCATGTGGAATGAAATCCCTACTCTTTAGGAAATTCAGCCTTCCAAAACTGCATAATTCTCATGGGCAATCCTATGGGTGTTTTACTACACACAAGCAGCCTACTAATAATACAACTGATAGTTAACATCCCTTTCACCTTTTTCTCAAGTGGGTATCCTCTAGAAATGACATGCATGGAGCTATTAATAGTAAATCATTAGTTACATGGCAGATCACTTCATGTGAATTAAATCCGATTTAATTCACTTGACCTCTCACTAGTGCAACAAATAGTTACAACTAGTTCAACTGATTTTAACTCAATAAATTGAGTTAACTGATTTATCATGCATTAAAATAATGCACTAAATTCAACTCGAACTTCATAACTAATAAAATCATTGTTCATGCCTCACCAACCACCCTTAACTCGATATTCTTGGGCTAACTGAGTTTATCACATTTAGTTAACTATTAAAAGTGATTATGAGATAAGATTACAATTTATTGTCCAATTTAATAAAGGGAAAATTAAATTAGACACACATTTTGTTGAAGATTGCAACAAGAAACAGTGAAGGAGGCATCCTGAAACATCATCCTTGATCCTAGTTGGAAAATAATCACCTAAACTAGGTGGGGCCCACACAGGTGATTTTTGGCGCAAAGTCTATTTTTAGACTATGTTTAATTTTATACATGTTGATCATATTCTATGAGTTGCAGGATGCTATTTGTGGATGGTTGGTCAACTTGGAAAAATAGATGGAATTCTATTTTTAGACATATTCGGCGGAGTCTTTTTTTAGACTGCCAGTCTAAAAATAGATATGTCGAATATTATTAGCTCTTAATAATATTTGGACTCTAAACATTATCTTATTCTCTTGGAGCACTTCAGTTAAGTGCACAGATGTGGCACAACAACTGACAGAAGGAATTACACTATTCTTGAGGGTTTACTGGAGCTAATGCATGAGGACTTCAGTTAGAACTCATGTGACAGAGTTTGGTGGAGTTATAGAAGTAGTTGGTGGAGTTGTATTTAGTTTAACTCAATTAGACTCAGTTGAGCTAGTTGTATCTAGTCTAACTGATTGATACACTAGTGAGAGTGGTGTGAATTAATTATTTAATTAATTCAATAAATAATAACTCATTAATCAACTGAAGAATACATCAGTTAACTATAGTGCATGGTAGTTTCAGTGGAGACCAGTGGAGAGATAGGTGAAAGAGCAAGTGTGACTATCAGTTGTGACTATAGTGATGCATTGATTGCATCCAACACTCAGTGGAGATGCCAATGAGGATTGCGTGAGAAAGGCTAGAGAAATTTGAGTTCATTCAGAGCCATTCTTCAATAGGTATTGTGCAATAGAGGTAGGCTAGCAGGTGGCAAATATCAGTGCATGGATTTGCAAGATCGGGCCTGATTAGTGTGTAGCGATTTTATTGTATTGAGAGCTTGATATGATCAGCTTTGTATGAGGATTGTTACATGATCTCTATGACATATATTATATATATATAGTTGGGGTTTTTAGCTTCAGGATTTCCCGTTAAACAATTGTGTTAAAGTGTGTGAATTTTTATTGTTTCATGTGTGCATTTCAATCTTGATTTAATTTCTGCAAATGGAATAGATTCTGTATTTTTCATGAAGTTAAAATAGTGTGAGATCAGGAGAATCTTGGACATATAACACATAAGTTATATAATTTCTACAAATTTCTTGTTGAATTTCAACAATCCCTCTCAACAAGAAAGGGATTATTTTCCACCTCAATCCTTCCTCTATAGTATTCGAATTTTCTCCTGGCGAGCACCTTCGTCAGAATATCTGCATCTTGATCTTCCATGGGAATGTAATGAACTAACATAATGTGACTCTAAAAACAATCTCGAGGATGGTGGTACCGTATGTATATATGCTTCGAACTATCATGTAATACCAGATTAACTGAGAGTTGAATGCAACTCTGGTTATTACAATGTATCACTGTCGGATCCATTGAGAACCAAACAGACCAACCATCAAAATCTTCCTCATCCAAATGGCCTCACATGCAGCCTGACTAGATGTTGTGTAATTTTCCTTGGCTGAACTAAGTGCCACATATCTCTGCTTCTTGTTGTACTAAGAAAATATTGTCGATCCTATGCTAAAGATCCCTCCCAATGTGCTCTTTCTGTCTGATGGACTCCCTGCCCAATTTGCATCGGTGAAACCTTGAAGCTTCACTCCCTCTATTCATGTATACCATAATACATACTCTGTAGTGCCCCTGAGATATCTCAAGAAATGCTTCCCCGCCTTCCAAAAGAGCTTTGTCGGCTTAACCATAGCTTGACTCAACTGGTTAACTACGTAGAAAATGTTTGATAGTGTTCACCAAGTACACTAGTAGCGTCCACTCCCTCACCTGAAGTAGCATCCTCCTTCCTCATGTTTCTTGGAAGAGGAGTCTCCATGGGTTTATAGCTCTCCATGTGAAACTTATTGAGAATATATTTTGCATACTTTCCTTGAGAAACAAATAGCTCAAATAGCTCACCATCCCGCTGCCATATTTCCAAACCAAAAAAATAATGAAAGAGTCTCATGTCCTTCATCTCAAACTCTCTTGCAAGATCCTCCTTACAAGAAATTATGTGCTGCCCATCACTTGTCAAAATTATATCATCAACATAAAGTACGATAATCAAGAGCTTATCATCAACCACAATCTGGTATAGGTTCGCATCCGCTTCACTTTTCGTGAAGCCTAACCCAGTGAAATATCTATCAATCTTGGTGTACCATGCACGAGGTGCTTGCTTCAGCCCATATAGTGCTCTCTTGCATTTGCACACATGCAACTCACTGTCAAAGATATCAAAACCTTTTGGATGCTCTATGTACACTTTTTCCTTAATAAATCCATTGAGAAACATGGTTTTCACATCCATTTGATGTATCTGCCACGCCATCTACGCTGAGAGTTTAAGGATAGGTCTAATCGATGAGTAGCTCACAACTGGTGCGAAAGTCTCCTCATAGTCAATACCCCCAACTTGTGAGAATCCCTGGGCTACAAATCTAGCCTTGTACTTCTCCACACTCCTATCTATCGTCTGATTCACCTTATAGATCCATCTAGATCCAAATACTGATTTTCCGATTGGTCTTGGGACAACTTCCCATGCACTGTTGTAATATTCCCAAATGGGGAAAGCAACAATATAGCTCACAATAATGGAAATAACAACAAATGTTAAGACATTACATATAAGCCAAATGGTATATCCATGGTATTATGTATAACAACAATAAATAAGTACAAGATCTTGGGGATCAATCCCTTAAGATTGGCAAAAGGAGCCTGCAATGCCCAAAAGCACCGAAAACATGTAATACACTGCTACACAAAAATACTGAAGCAAGTAAAACGTAGTTTTATGACTAATAATACAGCTAGGAAATGTAAGTATATGTATTTTTTATTACAATGATCAAACAGGAAAAAAATGGAGATCTATGCTCCTCAACACTTTTATGAGATAACCCAGGAAGTTTTTCCGGAAATACACAAAATATCAAAATGTCAGAATGTAGCCCTAGGGATGAATAAAGTCTACAATTGGGGACCTGAAAAGGAGGTGGATAAATTTGATGTAGGTCTAAAACAACTCCTCCAAAATACTCTCTCAATGAAGGGTTGATCCCCTCAATGGAAAGTAAACACTCCAAATGGAGTACTGAACTTACCCCTGCAACAACCCACCAAAATAACGTAGTCATCAACTGGAATTGTGTTTTAGGGGATGATTCTACCTTGGAATAATTCCAAAATGTGATATGAAGCACAAGGACCTTCCTTACTAATCTCCCAATGGGAAGGAAGCTTCCTCCATTGAAGACAAGCTCAAAAATGGCCCAAAGAAACCCTCCACTATTGCACCCTGCAACTCAACACATATCTAAACAGAAACTATGCTGTAGAAGAAAGTTGAAGCTTGGCCAAATTCCAGAATGTGGAAATGTAGTACAAATTCTCTTCCTTTGAGGCTTCACAAGGATAGAGGTGTGATTCCCACTCAGGAACACTCTTCTGCTAGAAAACATTGCAATCTTAGCTAAACAACTGAAGAGAGATCAAAGTCTTAACATACCACTATCAAATAATAATCTAAAACATGATCACAATGACTTCCATCCTCTTCCTTATATTCTTGGTGAGCTTCCTCACCCTTGGCCCCACTCATTAAAGGCACTACTTCCATGCAAAGGATCTCCCTCCAAAACTGCGATGTCCCTGTTAGTATGAATCTTAATTGCAAGTGTACGAAAAAATACCACTTTAGTTGTGCATAAAAAACAACCCTAATAGAAAAGGTGGCTGCCAATATCCTTAGATATGCAATTAGGTGATCAAGATAAATGCTGCAAAAATCTAAATCTATGCATTAAAAGACATTAAGCAGTAAATAAAAACAAGATTTACTCCATGCATCCAATAGACAAGACAATAATATGTTGAATGAATTTTGTATTAATGGCACCTGGGAGGAAAACATAGAAGGATGTTACCAGTTCTCCTCAATGGGATGGGTTCTTGTAAGTCCTCATAACTTCAGATCTAAAATCCCTCTCTCTTGATAGTGTAGAAAACCCAGACAAAAATGGAACTCAAAGGGAGCTCACAAGCAAAAAGATAGAAAAATATGACAATGATGGTGGATCAAAGTCAGACCAAAAGTATAGATCTAGAGTGATCTTTAGTCAACAAAAGGTAGTGAATGAATGGAAAAACCCTTCTATTTATAACAAAATATTGATTCAGTCTAGATATTGGTGCATAATTAAAATATTATTAACCAAATCAAGAATCAACTTTTATGGAATATTTTATTATATTTGTTGGAGGGAAAAAGAATTTGACTTGGGTCAAATCCCTTTATTTGTAAATAATAAAAAAATAAATGATTTATTTATTATTTTAAAGATGTGGTTGAGTAATAATCAAATAAATAATTATTTATTTAATTATTTATAAATGATTTAGTCAAATTTAACAAGGAATATTAATTAAATAAGGTTTGAATAATTATTCCCAGAAAATAATAAGATAAATAATGATGTATCTAATTAATTTTCCTTTTTTGGGTTAAATATGACCAGGAATATTAATTAAATTGTTGTTTAACTAATTATTCCTCAAGGAAAATCAAACAAATGTAGATTTATTTAACCCAAAATGTGGTTTACTAAGTTATTTTTCATAGTGAAATCAATTTTACTTAGGGTAAAATTGGTCTTACATGGTGTACTTAGGTCCAGCTAATAGTAACAGGTTAGATGACCAAAAAATGGTGTAACAGTCCCTCATTGAATGTCCACTACTTCCATACCAGTGCTATTGATTTGGTTAAAGCTGACCTAGTCCACATGCTTCTTCCCTTGTTCATACATACGGGAGCTTTATCCAGCTCTTTTGATGGCCTCCATTCACATTTGGAGTGGTTTTATTCCTACTAAGAAGATTTATGGGTTTCCCTACCCTCTTATTCTTCTAACTAAGAAGCAAAATTAGATTTAAATATTCCAATTATCTGCATGCTAATTTAGGAATATTACAATCCTCCCCTCCCAAATGTTTCTTGTCCTCAAGCAATTGCAAGGATAGATCTGAAAAATGTAGGGAATCTTCATCCCCATGTGAGGTTCCATCCTCCAAGCTATCATCCATATAAAATGAGTCACCCTCCATAATGGTAGTTCATAGAAAAACTCCTCCCATATGACAGGCTCCTCCTAAAGACATAAGTTGTAATATTCCTACATTAGCATGCAGCTAATAGGAATATTAATTTTTCTTCTAAAACCTAGTTAAATGAATAAATGAGCAAGGAGGTGCATAAGTTGCTTAATTAGGAATAAAAATCCCTCATAATGTGAAAAGTGATCATGTAATAACCAGATCAAGTATCCACATGTGTGAACAGGGTCTAAATTTGTGGAAAAATTCAAGTTTGACCAGGCCAACAACATTATTATATGCAGAGTGGATCCTAAATAAAGGAAACTCAATGTGAATGAAGATCAATCTAGATAGTCAAGATAGAGAGACCTTGAGTGAGAAAGGAAGACAATACATGAAGATTCAGTCAAGGTTGTTCCATTCAATATTGATCTAGTCAAGATTGACTAAATCAAACAACGTTGTAAATAGATGACCAAGACTAACACATTATTATCATATAGACAAGAATTAGTGAATGCATTTTGAGGTCTTGACTGTTCTGCAATTTCTCATAATTTTACAAACAACCTTTTTTTCCAAATCTATTCCAAGAGATCCCTAACCCTTGAATGAGGCTTAATAGTAATATTTTGAGTTGCAGAATGGGTTAATTTTTAGTGTCATAAGTTGTTTTTATCATAGGGTTCCTTACTATGTTGCAGATAATCTTTTCTCAATGTGTTCCAACAAATTTCTAACCATGGATAAGATTTTCTTTGTGATATTGTAACTTGTTGTTTACTTAGAAAAACCTCATTGCATCAAGCTTATCCTTTTCTCAAGTTGTTCCTACATGCCTCTAATGAAATGAATTGGACTAAGTTAATGTTATGAGTTACTTTCCTTGTCAAGCTTTGCAATTTGTGAATTATCATTTTCTGTTCTTAGGTGCCATACACAGTTTAGAGTAGATTTTGTTTTGTTTTAGTGTGATCAGTAACTTGTCTTTGCCAAAAATTTAGCTATTTTCCTCTTAACACGAAAATAAAAAACCAAAAACACTAGAAAAACACTAAACACAACGAAGTAGGAAGAAGATACCTGGGCACATATAGTGCACTTCACTTCAACAGTTTACTAACCCTGGTTGAAAATTTATGACATCAATTTAGGAACACTAAGTTGAGCAGACATACCTTGCCAAGGACAAAGTCCCCATTGCATGAAGAGTTTTCTTCTCAAGAAGAAGACATGGAGATTCCTCCTTTAAAAGAAGACCAAGATCTAAGGTCTTTTATTGTTGATGATTTCCAACTATTGAAGAGGAGGAAGAGAAGGTTGGAGTTAATAACGCAATCATGACAAGAGCACATCTAGTACCTCATGAAAAGGAAGATGGAGCACTTGCTCCAAGGAGAGAAACTCTTGCACTCTTGCAAGGAGTTCCAAAGCATCTCACATATGGAGATCATGGCACAATCCATGTGAAACATGTGGCATCATTATCAAATGGTGAGGTCTTGAAGATCAAAGAAGATAAAGAGGAGGGTAAGCATCATATGATGAGGAGTATACACCCCTCTTTATTTCAGAAGATGGATACACAAAGAAGGCAGGAGGATCTATGCAATGAAGGCAAGGAGAAATCTATCCACACACATATACATCCTACTCTATGCCTTGACGTCTCTTTGCATGGAGGCATTCCACCAGGGAGACCTCCTGATTGGAGGAAAAATAAAGTGTTCTCTCAACTATGGGCAACACTTACATACTTGGCTAAGGAAGGATCCTTGGGAGAAGCTAGCACAGCACAAAGAATCTTTCATGGATTGAAAAGAGAGATAAGAAATTTTCTAAAATGGACATTGCTATCTCCCACTCAGTTATTTGCGCTGAAAAAGGAGAATTCAGAAATCTACGATGGCATGAACATGGTGTCACATGGCCACTCCATATCTTTGGGGCAGCCAATTATATTCTCACTCACAACAGAGATTCCTGAACATGACAAGAGGATATCAACACTCTTGGATGCATTGGCCAAATTAAGGACGTTTTGGAAGGCAAAGACTTTTCAAGAGAGGTTGACTTCCATCTGCTTCAATATTGTCTTGAGGAAGAACAACTACAAGAGAGGCAACAAAAGAAAGTTGTTAATACTCCAACATGTGACTTTGGCATAAAGAATGTCAAAGAGGAGAGCCATGTTATGACAGGGGCTGTATTTCAGATTTCTACAGTTCTGTCATTGTTGGGAAGCCTAGATCCTTATTGGGAATCCCAACTCTTGATGGAATATTCCAAGGACCTCTTCACATGTAAGGTTCTTGATGGGGAAGTGATGGATGGGAGGTATAAAGTAGTTGATGGAGTCATTTATTTTTCATGATAAGATCTACTTAACTAAAGATCTAAGCTCAAGTATAAACTACTTAATGCATCCTATGAGATCTTGCTTTCTAAACCCACTGAATTTATTAAGGCATACCATACCATCTTGGAGGGATTCATATGGGAATATTTCAAAGAAGAGATGCACTCTCATATGAGGAAGTGCATAGATTATTTGTTGGTTGAGGAGGAACATAGCTCTTGGGAAGAGTTATCATTTTCACCTCCTTATTCATTGAGTGTAAGAAGGAGGTCATCCATGAGTTACCTCACTAAATTGAATCAAGTGTATGGTGAAACATGTATTTCTGAACATCACAATGTATCTACTATATGCTTGTATTTTCTTAACACTCATGTGCATGACTTTGCTCCAAGGGAAGGCACATTTTCTTATGGGCTTCATAGGCCACTTTGGGTCATGAACAATGGTGATGTTGGTCATTCCTTGGAAGATCTTGGAGAGATGATGTATTCTACATGGTGTGATTCATTAACACCAACCATCATTTACCTTCTCCAAACATGCAAGAAGCATGGGGCAGTAAACAAGTGTTGGTAACAACACTTATCATATCATATTCTATGGCAGTTAAGAGTAAAATTGAACTGGTTTCACTTAAGGGATCATTTTCCTTGTCCTTTACTACATATGGCAGCTAGCATGACTCTAATTATGACTTCATATGCTAAAATTGTTCTTATCTTTTTTGAGGACATGGTTGAGGGAGAGACACATTGGTTGGATGTGTCCTTGGGGGAAGATATTTCCCACACTTTTTGCACTACATGTTTTGAGGGAAGCATGGGAAAAGATATGGCTACCATAGTAGATAACTTTTTTCTTTATGAGGTAGGCCATATGATTATTTGGAGCACTTGGGACATACCTCTCATGAGCAATTGGGAGGAGCTTTTCTATGAAGTACCAAGCTAGGAGGTGATTCATTTCATCTAGATGATAGCATGGAGATGGGAGTCCTTCATTGGTGATGAAACCATGATCTGAAATGGAAGTATTTGTTACACTATGAAAAATATCCAAACAGTTATAATAATGTGTGCAAAAGGTTCTCCTTAAATTGCTGGTTAAACAAATATTTCTGGCTGTGTTTATCAGGTTTCTTTGTGAGGATTGATTAATTAATTTAACTGTTTAACATTATATAGTAGAATTGAACATAAAATAAACTTCACAAGCACATTACACAACAAATTTTTGACGCATTTCACCCCTCTTGGGCTACATCTGTCGGTCCAAGGCTCCCCAATGGCATGTCCTTGTTGTATTAATTTTCTCAAAATGGATGTACAAATGAAAATAAGCCTCAATATGAAAATATATATATATAATCAGCTTCAAAAGATATGAAATAGCTAGAGATGGCTTTTCATTTACAATAAACAGATAAAGAGAGCCCAATACACTGCCTTCTCCATGATGGCCCTCATGCCTCCTTAAACTTCCACGAAGCTAAAACTATTGTAAAACACCTCTGTTCGACCTAAAACATATTCCAAACTACTCAGAACCTCGAAAATACCCAAAATTGACTATTTTTGCACCCAATTTGGTGCAATAATGAAGAATTTATGGCTTTTCCAAAAAAACTGACCAATGTCCCCCAAAAACCCCACTAATTGTGGAATAACTGCAGTTAAGGGCGCCATTTGGCCAACTCCCCAAAAAAGGCGGAGGTGCCCCAAATTTATCGGACCGTTAATGGTCAAGTTTTATGTTACGCAGTGGGCATGTGATCGCCCTCGCTCTAACTGCCGTGAAAACCTCTAGTCATCACCGTAGCATTTAATTGTTCAAAGATGTGGCCACATGAAACCATTTCGTGGGCAGAAGTTTTAACTGCCGGCTATAACCCTTGGTCACAAGCGCCTAGGTCATATGAAGTATGGGGGCTGGCCCCCATTTTCCACCAACCAAATCTTATAATACCTTCAAATAGACAATGAAAACCATAGTAGTTAAGAACCACTTCGGAGGCAAGTCGATCGGGCCTGTGGGCTAGCAGCCGTGCGACCCGTGATCAAATCTTGTAGAGTTACAAAATATTTTTTGTTGATAGATGAAACTTACCTGACCCGAATGGCTGTTCAGACCTACATGCAGGTCAGCCTTCTGCTCGAGGAGGTGGCTTGGCCCAAATGCGTGCAGTTAACCCAAGCCGAACATGCACTATGACCCAAATTGGCGTGCAGGTCATCCCCATGGTGTCGAGCCGACCTTAAACAAAATTTTGAACCATTTTCCATTCCATCCTTGGGCCACGTTTAAGCCTTCGAGCAGGCCATGTGGTGCCCTCTTATTGGCCTCCATTAAAATAATAAAATAAACTTTTCACCAATGTAAATTTTTTTTTGCTAAATGTGAAAAGTCAAACCAAGTCAAACAGTCCTTTTTTGGAGTTTACTCAGCGATTTCAAACCTCAATAACTTCTTCATATGACCTCAGTTTTGAGAACCGTTCATGGTGCTATAATCGCAGCAACGATACCTTTCCGATCATTCAGATTTCAACCACTTTTGATCACTTTCATTTTTTAGCATTTTTCATAACTTGGACATGCTCTCTTGATCACACCTCCCCAATGGGAAGATTTTGGACCCCAAAATCTCTCTGGACTACTGAAATTAAAGATGAGGAGACTGACTCTCCACTATTCCAATCCTAATCCACTGAAATCTCCCTGATTTCATTAACTGGAACTTCTCATAAAACGATAAATTCTTCCTTGAATCTGTTGACCAACTGTTGCTAATCATGACTTTGTCATGCTGTAAATTATCAAAACTTGCAGAACAACAACTGAAATTTGCATTAAACATATTTTTCCTACATTGGTCTACCTTCAAAGGAAACTGAAAATTACATTCACCTTGCAACCTGTCCTTACGACGATTTTTTGCTGAATTAGCCATGTACTTGTATCGATTCCCGACCAAGTTTCCTCACCATAGTACCCTACCATTCTGAAACCAGAAATGATCATTATTGAACTTTGTGCCCTCTCTGCTTGCATGCTTTACCCTCTCTTGGATTTTTTCATCTTCTTGCACCGACACTTTGTTTTCTTCACCAATCGACACCAAAGACAATTGCTGCAACTTTTTGTCATCTTCTTCCAAAGACAACCTGCTTTTAGACTAAAACATATTATTAGTTACATCAACATAAACATGAAAATTATTATGTACAAATTCTTTTTGTTTAATCATCAACAAATTCAAATTTTGACTTGCATTGACAAGCCTTTTTTTCTGCCCAACATTCACTAAAGATGAGTCTAGCTTTTTGCGATGTGCTCTCACAATAAACTCCTTGCCATCCTTGAATAAATGGTACTTGTTCTCATGGAAATGGAAGATAGATTTCTTGTCATATAAGTAAGGACTGCCCAACACCACACCTATAATATCAAGCATAACAACATCTAACTCAACCATGTCAATAAAATGTGTTGTTATGGCAAAGCGCAACATGCACTTCCTTGAAATCTGTAAATTTGCATCCTTACAAATCCAACCAAGAGGTTATGGTTTAGGATGTGGAATGGTTTCAAGATTCAGCTTCTTGAATAAGTATTCAGAAATAAGGTTCGCTTGTGAACCACTATCAAATAGTTTTTCAATCTTGGTGTGTTTGGAAATGATCCTCACATGAAGCAGTTCAATTCTCTTCTCTTCATTTGAAGTTTCTAGGTGACAGTTGGAAATACTAGAACTGGGTTTAGTTTCATTCTCTTTCCCCTTCAAGTTCTTCAGTGCCATAGCTATGCTTTTAGTTTCATCTCCTGATTTAGACCCTAAGTCTTGTTAGCTATTGCAACTGTCTTGCCTTTTTCCTTGGCTTTATCTTTGGTTTTAAAACTTTCTGGTTTCAACTCCGGATGAAGTTTCCAACAGTGGTCCTCATCATGGCTTTTTTTGGAACAGTTTTTGTAGAAAAATTTTCCCTTCTCTTTCCTAGAATTTGCATTTCTCTTTTTCTTCCATTTTCCTTTAAACTCACTTTCCTCATTCCCATCAAAATATTGTTTACCCCTTGCCTCTAAATATGTGGCTTGAACACAAACCTCATCTAAGCTTGTAGGGTTAAACATGAGAATGGTATGTCTTAGGTAAGTATGCAAAAATCCTATATACTTGAGTGAAGTTTCTTGGCTATGCAAATCAATTCCTAGTAAAAGAGTTCTTTGTATAAATTCTTGAGTACAAACTTGAACATTTTTTCCTTTCAATTGTTTAAAATTTTTCCAATCCATTATGGCTTTCTGCATGTGAGCTAATGGATAAAATTGTTGTTTAATTGCAGAAATGAAATTAGAGCATGATAAGATAATCTTACCATATTTTTTGATCTCTTCTCTTGTCTTGGCTTCCAACCAAACAAGAGCTGCACCTTCCATTCTCAAAGAAGCTAGCTGAATTTTAGTTTCGTCATCATGAAAATGTTGAATTCTCAAGTAGACCTATAATTGCCTAATCCAGTTATCTAGATTTTATGCATTAACTTCACCATCAAACTTTGGCAATTAAAACTTAACGTCAATTTTAAGAAAATGACTTTTACCCGTGTTCTTGACTTTGTGAGAATGATGCATTGAAGATGATGTAGAGGTAGATGACGATGAAGATGAAGACAAGGGTGATGATGGCGAGTTTCTACTATCTCCATTTTCTCCATTACCCTTCTTGGATTTATCCTCATCATTATGGCCTCCTGATGATCCTTCTCCTTCCTTGTGAATTTTGGATCCTTCTCCTTCAAGCCTTTCATTCCTTTCTTGATAAATGATTCTCACCATTTCTGTCAAATCAAGGAATTCTTTTCTAAACACCCTTTCTTCCTCTTTGGGATCAACTTCTTCATGGTTTTATCCTTCCCTTGAAGACATGCTTATGGATTTTTCTGATTCTCTTGGAGGTGAAATTGAAGGTGGAGATAATGGCGCTCTTGCCCTCCTTGGTTGAGGATAGCTATGAGCTCTCACCAATTGACCTTCTCCTCTCTTGAGCTTAAGCCTAGTAAGCATCAAAAAACCTTGCATATAGTTAAATAAACCTTTGCACAAAGACAATATAGAGTCATGCTCTACACTCTGATAATGCTCAAATCCTGAGCTCTGATACCAACCTGATCTGAAATGGAAGTATTTGTTACACTATGCAAAATATCCAAACAGTTATAATAATGTGTGCAAAAGGTTCTCCTTAAATTGCAGGTTAAACAAATATTTATGGCTTTGTTTATTAGGTTTCTGTGTGAGGATTGATTAAGTAATTTAACTATTTAACATTGTACAACATAAATGAATAGAAAATAAACTTCACAAGCACATTACACAACAAATCTTTGATGCATTTCATCCCCTCTTGGGCTACATCTTCCAGTCCAAGGCTCTCGAATGGCATGTCCTTGTTGTATTAATTTGCTCAAAATGGATGTACAAGATAAGATAAGCCTCAATAGGAAAAACTATTTGTAAAATCAGCTTTAGAAGATATGAAATAGCTAGAGATGGCTTTTCATTTACAATAAATAGATAAAGAGAGGCAAATATACTACCTTCTCCATGATGGCCCTGATGGCTCCTTCAACTTCCACGAAGCTAAAAATATTGTAAAACACCTATGTTCGACCTGCAACCTATTCCAAACTGCTCATAACTTATAAAATACCTAACATTTACTATTTTTGCACCCAATTTGGTTTGATAATGAAAAATTTATGTCTTTTCCAAAAAAAATTCCCAATGTCCCCCAAAAACCCCACTAAATGTGGAATAACTGCAGTTAAGGGTGCCATTTTGGCCAAATCCCTGAAAAAGGTGGAGGTGCCCCAAATTTATCGAACCGTTAATGGTCAAATGTAATGTTAGGTGGTGGGCATGTGATCACCCTTGCTCTAACCATTGTGAAAACCTAAAGCCATCATTGTAGCATTTAATTGTTTGAAGACGTGGCCACATGAAACCATTTCGTGGGTGGAAGTTTTAACCGCCAACTCTAACCCTTGGTTGTAGGCGCATAGGTCATATGAGGTATGGGGGTTGGCCACCATTTGCTGCCAACCAAATCTTATAAAACCTTCAAATAGAAAATAAAAACCATAGTAGTTAAGAACCACTACGGAGGCAGGCCGATCGGGCTTGTGGGCTGGCAGCCGTGCGACCTGTGATCAAATCCTACAGAGTTACAGAATATTTTTTTTTGACAGATGAAACTTGCCTGACCTGAATGGCTGTTGAAGCCTGTGTGCAGGTCGGCCTTCTACCTAAGGAGTTGGGTTGGCCCAAATGCATGCAACTGACCCGAGCCGAACATGCACTATGACCCGAATTGGCATGCAGGTCATGCCCATGGTGTCAAGCTGACCTTAAAAAAAAAATTGAACCCTTTTCCATTCAGGCCTAGGGCCACGTGGTAGCCTCCGGGCAGGCCACATGACACCCTTTTATTGGCCTCCATCAAAATAATAAAATAAAATTTTCACCAATATATATATATATATATATATATATATATATATATATATATAGATGTATATATATATATGTGTGTGTGTGTGTGTGTGTGTGTGTATACACACAAACACACACACACATAAGTCAAACCAAGTCAAACAGTCCTTTTTTGGAGTTTATTGGGTGATTTCAAACCTCAATAACTTCTACATATGACCTTGGTTTTGAGAACTGTTCACAGTGCCAGAATCACAGCAACGAGACCTTTCCAATCGTTCAGATTGAAACCACTTCTGAGAACTTTCATTTTTGAGCATTTTCATAACTTGGACATGATCTCTTGATCAAACCCCCCATGTTTGTCATCACTTCCACCTTGAGGATGTCATTGATCAGCAAGAAGGTTTCCATATAGACATTCCATCTTTTCATGATGAGAGCCATTTGGTTTATCCACCGAAGGCTAACTTGCACACTTGGGAGGAACCATTGGGAGACAGAATTATTGCAGAAAATCTGAAGCAATGGTGGAGACTATTGGAGGAAGAGACCAGAAAAGGAGGAGGGGAGATTTTGCAATACCCTTGCAATTGCTTGAGGACAAGAAACATCTAGGAGGGGAAGACTATAATATTAATTTTTCTTCTAAAATCTAGTTAAATGAATAAATGAGCAAGTAGGCTCATAAGTTGCTTAAGTAGGAATAAAAATCCCTCATAATGTGAAAAGGGATCATGTAATAACCAGATCAAGTATCCACATGTGTGAACATGGTCTAAAATGTGTGGAAAAATTAAATTTTCACCATGTCAATAGCATTATTATATGAGGAGTGGATCCTAAATAAATACAACTCAATGTGAATGAAGATCAATCTAGAAATTCAAGATAAAGAGACCTTGAGTGAGAAAGGAAGACAATGCATGAAGATCTAGTCAAGGTTGATCCATTCAAGATTGAATAAATCAAACAGTGTTGTAAACAGATGAGCAAGACTAATGGAGACAATGTAATTTTGGAGGAGGAGCCTTTGCATGGAAGTAACCTCATAATTGGGTGGGACCCTTGGTGAGGAAGCTCATTAACTATATAATGGAGGGGATGGCATTCATATGAGGCATGATTGAAGATTATATTTTGTATGTGGTCTATTTATACTTTCTTCATCTTTCGGCTATTTAGTAAGTTTGCTGCACTATTTAGTGCAAGGGTTTTCTCATGCGGGAATTCCCCACTCTTGCTTGGAGATCTTGTTTAAGAGATATGATGAGAGAATTTTGTGCTACATTTTACACTACTTGGTGTTAGGCCAAGTAATTTCCTTCAGTAACAGTGCATTCCCTTTTAGAAACTGCGTTATTTCTTAAGGTATTGCAGTGGAGGGGTTTTAATCCCTTTTATTGTAATCTAGTTTCCTTGAAGGAGATTCATTCTACTTCCTGGAAAGCTAGTGGGAGAGTCTACTACCATTTCTTTGCATTATCAGCGATATTTATGCAATGCTTTAGCCATACAGCATGATTCATCCAAAGATCTACAACAAGAAATTTCATGTATATCATTCCTGTCATGAAACTCTTTCTAGGTCATCTTGGATCTATGTAAAAGAGATTAGATCTCTATTTTTGTGCTCTATTGATTAATAAATCATCAGATCTAATTTTTCTCTCCATTTTCTAAGTATAACCCTCAAATAACTGCACTGCATCTTTATGCAGTAATTTCTGTTTATAGCAGTCTTGGGGTTTCAGTGTTTTTGGGTTATCTTGAGCATGGGAGGCATGTTTAACTTGGAAAAAGTCATTTGTTTCTGATATCCTCTTAGATATAAGTATAATAATGTCAGATCTAATGGATTCATGGGCTACATTTTTCTGTTTAAACTTATATTTCTGAAAAATGTTTTTTTCATGCATGTATTGCTGAGTGTTCCCATTTGGGGATATTACATAAGTCAATCATATGGCTCCATTCATAAGGAAATAATTGATATAATGTAGCAACCATATAATGTCTTATTCTCCCCTTGAAGAATGAAAAATTGTGGGATTTTTCATTCTCGATGGACACATCCAACCAATGTGTCATCCCTCTAATCATGTCCTCATCAATAATAAGAACATCATCAACATATGGGATCATAATCAAAGTCATGCTAGCTGCCATGTGTAGTAATGGATAAGGAAAATGGTCCCTCGTATGAAGCCAACGCAGTTTTACTCTTAATTGCATCAGAATATGGCATGATGAGTGGTTTCCAAACCACTTGTTTGCTACCCAAATCTCCTCATATGCTTGGAGAAGGTGTATGGTGTATGGTGCAAATTGAGTAGACCCTGCATAAGATATCATCTCCCCAAGATATCCTAGGGAATGGCCATCATCAATGCTGCTTACGACCTCAAGTAGACTATGAAGTGTAGAAGAAAGAGTTCCCCCTCTTGGAGCAATTCCCTACACACATATGGTAAGGAAATAAAAATGCATAGTAAATGAATCATGATGTAAAAAAATATAATCTTTACCATGTACTTGGTTAAAAATATTAAGGTGGCTCATAGATGGGCCTCCTCTCACTCCCAATGACAAAGGAAGTGGTTGAGATAACTCTTCCAAAGAGTTATGTCTCTCCTCATTCTCCAAAAAATCCGTGCATCTCCTCATATGATGGTGCATCCCCTATTTGAAGCCTTCCCAAATGAATCCCTCCAGGATAGTACGGTATGATATTATAAAACCAATGGGTTTGGAGAGAAAACCCTCATATGCTGCATCTAGTAGCTTCTCCTTGAGCTTAGAGGCCTTAGTCAAGATGAATTTACTCTGAGAATAGATGACCCCATCTACGACTGCATATCTCCCATCTGATAACTGGCCATCAAGCACTCTGCATGAAAAGAGATCCTTGGAGAATTCCACTAATAGTTGGGATCTCCAATAAGGGTCAATACTCAATAATGACAGCGTTGCTGATCTATCATGTGAAGCACCTATCATGTTGCTGCTCTCTGCTTTGACATCTCCCATGCCAAAGTCATACATCGGGATGCTGCAATCTTGCCTCTGCTACTCCTCTTGTAGCTACTTTTGCTCTAATGAAGGTGGAATTGTTTGAAGGCTAAACTTCCATGAGAAGCTATCACCCATCAAAAACTTTCTGATTTCGGCAAATGTAAGCATGAGTGGCCACCAACCTCTACCATATGTGGAATATTCCTCTCAATGTGGAAGTATCTTCTGATTCCCCAAAGCCATGGAGTGGTCTCCTTGGACCCTGATGGTGCCATCCATCCCTGAAACATCTTCTCTCAACACAAGATGTTTGGTGAAAGTGGGTAATATTGATATTGGGAGAATGTCTCCCTCCTCATCGAGCATACCCCAGACTCTCTACGCTGTGTCAGGTCCTTCCAAGGTTCTCACCCATCTGGGATCAATGAGTGGTGCAACCAGATGTGAAGCATCTCTCATTATCTCCTGATATGGTGGTCTCCCAGGTGGAATGCCTCCATGCTATGAGACATCAATATCAAGAGTAGACTGCATATATGAGTGGACTGCTTTGTCCTTGCTCTCACTGAGCAGATCAGTCTGCCTCTTCTATGCATCAACCTTCTGAAATAGATAGGGGTGTGAGCTCCTAATCATATGATGCTGGTCCACCTCCCTATATTCTTCTTTCATCTTCAAGATCTCATAATATATCAATGATGGCACATGCTTCTCATGGACTGTGCCCTGATCTCCACATGTGAGATTGTTAGGAACTTCTTGCAAATGTACAAGAATTCCTCTCATTAGAGCTAGTTCCCCGTCTTCCTCTTCATGAGATATTGGATCTACTACTGCTGTGAGAGCACTATTACCTCTTACCTTCTCTTCCCCATCATCATGAATGGAGGTTACCTCATCATCATTAAGAGGCTCTTTGTTTAGATCCTCTTTTGAAAAATAGATCTCCATGTCTTCCTTTTGAGAATAGAGCTCTTCCTGAAGTGGGGATCTTGCCTCTAGTAAGGTATTCTGCAAGTTTTTAACCCCCTCAATAGTATTATGAAATGGATTTCGGTTTATATATCCTTCCAAATCATGCAAATTTTTTTTCTGCTTAGGTTTGGTTAGCTCAACCAAGGAAGTTTCATAATGTTTTACATCAAATCTTTTCACTAACCTCCTAGTGAACTTTGCATAAGTAGATACATTTACATGATTCAAGGTAGAAGTTTCATAAAACCACCAGGCATAAAAATTACCTTCTAGATGCAGTGCTGCTACTCTAATGGCCTCATCTTCTAAAAATTGGTGTTGCTGCAAATATGTGTCTAGCTCCTTCACCCAAGCCCTAGTTGTGCATCTAGGTGATCCATCAAAATTATATAGAAAGAATCTACTCAAACCATCCTGCTTGCACCTCTTTATTCTATTGTGATTGTTAGGTCTTATATTCTCCTTGATCCTGCAAAACCCTTGGAATTTTAGATGATCTTTGAACCTCTGAGATTGTGATTCATTCTCTTGAATATAATCACCAAGAGTTTCCTCATTTGGCACATCTCCTTCATCCGTCTCTCTTGCTATGAACATAGGCATGGTAGAGAATTGTAGATCTGATTGTGTGGCTAAATGCTCACACTCATAATATGAAGAACTGGATATTTCTTCATGTTCAAGTATTTTTTAGGGATCTTCATGTCTTTCCCTCCTCAATCCCTTGATTTCTATTTTAAGCTCATGCATAGTTTGGAGAAGAAGTTTTGAAAACTTCTTTCCCTCCATTTCTCCAAATAATGGAGACTTTCCTTTGTCTCGTCTATGAGTATTCTCATTTTTGTGAGAAGCTTCTTCTTCCTCTGATAATATAGATGCAATTTATTCACAGGCTGAGCCAATATTATGCTATGATACCACTGTAATATTCCCAAATGGGGAATGCAGCAATATAGCTCATAATAATGGAAATAACAGCAAATGTTAACACATTACATATGAGCCAAATGATAGATCCATGGTATTATGTATAACATCAATAAATTAGTACAATATCCTGTTGATCAATCCCTTAATATTGGAAACAGGAGCCTCCAATGCCCAAAATCACCCAATGCATGTAATACACTGCTACACAAAAATATTGAAGAAAGTACATCGTAATTTTATGACTAATACTCTAGTTGGGAAATGTAAATATATGGATTTGTTATTACAATGATAAAACAAAGAAAAAAATGGAGATATATGCTCCTCAACACTTTTCCAAGATAACCCAGAAGGGTTTCTGGAAATACACAAAAATATCAGAATGCCGGAATGCAGCTCTAGGGCTAAATAAAATCTACAACTGGGCACCTAAAAAGGAGGTGGTTGAATCTAATATAGGTTTGAAATAACTCCTCCATAATGATTTCTCAATGAAGGGTTGATCCTCATAATGGAAATCAAACACTCCAAATGGAGTATTGAACTACCCCTGCAACAACTCACCAAAATAACGTAATCATGGACTGGAACTACGTTGTAGGGGATGATGTTGCCTTGGCCTAATGAAAAAATATGTTAGGTCCCTATATTACTAATATAGTTCCTTATTGTTGTTAGTGTAACCCCCTTATTTTTATTACTGTACCCCTGTAACCCCCATATTTTTATCATTGTGCCCTTAAATTATTATTGTTAGGTCAGCTAGGATTACATTGTGGCCCCACTAGGATTACATTAGGGCCCCATGGACTCCTATATATAGAAAGGAGGTTTTGTAATTTGTATCATCCAAGAATTGTTCATTCATGTAATGTATTGGAGGTTTCCCCCTCGAAGTGTCTTCTTTATAAGGCGTTGATATCTCTTTTCTTCTATTTTTGGAGCTGGTTTCACAACATTTGGTATTGGAGCTTTGGATTCTAGGGTTTCGCTGCTCCAAACAAGTCATCGTGCAATTTTCTCTATAACTTTTTTTCTACGAAGTTTCAGAAGCTGAAATTTTTAGGGTACGAAGAAAAAATCCTGAGGAACATCATCAAAATATTTCAGAGCTTGGTTCGAAATATTTTTGGAGATATGATCTGTGGAAGGTAGTGCTTTTTCAGGCTCCTGAATTTCATCTCAAAGAGGTGATCGTGGGAAAATCTTCATAACTCTCTCTTTGAGCATCAGATTAGAGTGTTGTAAAAAGTGGTCACATTTACACGAAATTTAGTTTCTTTCCTATCATTTTCAGAGCTAAAAGATGAAACAGTGACACGGGACAAGTCATACAAGTTCGGTCTACTAAACTAGTCCATAATTAGGTCATTGTGGGAGGTTGGACATAACTTTGCCTTGGAGAATCCAAATCAAGTCAGACATGTGGCATTCGAAAGATAATTCAAAAGGCTACCTCAGTGCCAAACCTCAGACATTGAAGATCTGCAATCACAAAGATAATCCAATTTCAATATCGAGCTCCTCAAAAGAAACAAAAAGGTGTGTATTTTTCTTCTGAATTGCATAATTCTTGTTTGAAGAATCAATTTGAATTGATTCCAAGGGCTTATTGTAGAATATATATTAGTATTGGGTTCTAAAAAATGCCCTGTAAAAATAATTCAACACCCATTAAGCCTTTAGAGGGCTTTACTATGACTCATGAAGATGAACAATTGCAACTTGATCTATCAAAATTACAAGAGCAAGTGCACCAAATTTTGCTCTCGCAAAGAGCAACAAAAAATGAAATGGAAGTTTTGAAGAAAGGCATGGAAGCGAAGATGAATGGTTTGAAGAATAATATGGATGGTTTGAAAAAAGGCTTGGAATCTAAGATAGATGACATGGAATCTAAGATGGATGACATGGAAGCTAAGATTGATGAAAAAATGAAAGACAACATGGAAAACATGAAGAATGATCTAAAAGTAGACATGGAAGGTTTGAAAAGGTTGATACAAGAAATGTTTCCTAATGGTGAAAAGATAGTAGAGGAAACTCATGATGAGAACAAAATAAATGTTAATTGTGACTTCATAAACTCTAATGTTGGCAGGAAGAACCACCATATTCCAAAAATGGATATGAGGAAGTTTGATGGAAAGGATCCTGTAACATGGATACTACAGATGGAGCAATATTTTGATCTCCATAACGTGCAAAACACACAAAAGGTACGCATTGCAACTTTACATTTAGAACAAAATACATTTGCATGGTATCAATGGCTTTGCTCCCGTAAAAAAATTGTCACTTGGTCAATTTTTACGGAGGAAATGATAGCACATTATGAGGATACAAAGAGTAACACCTTCTTTAGCCAATTGATAAATCTCAAACAAAAGGGTTTAGTGGGGCAGCACATTGAGGACTTCCAAAAATTGAATATAAGGGTAACCGATATTCCAGAGGAACACATGATTGATCTCTTCATAGGCACTTTAAAGGATAACATCCAACATGAAGTTCACGTTTTGGAACCTGATTCATTGGAGAAGGCATTCAGGTTGGCAAGAAAAATTGAATGTAAAATTATGGCGACAAGGGAGCCTACCACTCACTTCTATAAAGAGGGAAGTGTTGCTACTCCTAGATTTCCACAACCTACAAGGTTGACACCACAACAATTGGAAGAAAAAAGAGCAAAAGGGCTTTGCTACAGTTGTGATAGCAAATACACTAAAGGTCATAAGTGTGCTGAGAAGAAATTATTTTACATAGATTGTGAAGAGGAATAAGAAAATGAACAAGAAGAGGATATACACCAGGAACCAACCCCAGAAGAGGAAGAAATGAATCCAACCATATCGTGTAATGCACTGGCAGGAATTACCACTCCTCAAACTCTCAAGATAAAAGGACAAATCAAGAAGAGAAAGGTAATAGTGTTGATTGATTCAGGTAGCACCAATAATTTTATTCATTGTAAGGTAGCCAAGGAATTAAATTGTTTCCTATACCCAGCACCAGAATGTCAAGTGATGGTTGCAAATGGAGGAACTATAAATTACTCTAGAAAATGCCATAATATTAAGCTAACCATGGGGTAATATGTATTGACTAGTCCAATGCTTTCCATTCCTATGGGAGGTGCTGATGTTGTACTAGGAGTACAATGGTTACAATCTTTGGGGACGGTAGCTTTTAATTTTTAAGAACTTTTCTTGAATTTTTTTTCAGAAGGAAAGGAAGTCGAATTACGGGGTATTGAAGGGAAGCCGGGAAGGATAATAAGCTCTAATGTCATGACAAAGCTTCTAAAGAAGAACAACGAGGCGTAATTCCACAATTATGCTCACTAGAAGTTCCGACATCAAAATCATCTATTTTTGCAGATCTCCAACAAGTCTTGGACAATCATTCCAAGGTGTTTGAAACTCCCAAAGTACTCCCACCTATTCGTGATCATGATCGTGCTATTCATTTGATTCCAAGAATTGTTCCTCCAAATATCAAGCCTTATAGATATCCTTATGTCCAAAAGAGAGAAATTGAATGTATGATTACATAAATGTTAGAGGCAGGTATAATTCAACCTAGTCAAAGTTCTTTCTCTGCTCCTATAGTATTGGTACACAAGAAGGATGGATCATGGTGCATTTTTCTGGATTATAGGGAGCTTAATAAGCTCACCATTAAAGATAAATTTCCCATTCCTGTGATTGATGAATTATTGGATGAATTACATGGCGCAATTTATTTTACCAAGTTGGATCTTCGTTTAGGATATCATCAAATTAGAGTGAAGACTGAAGATATTCCAAAAACAACATTTCAAACTCATGAGGGTCATTGTGAATTTTTGGTCATGCCTTTTGGCCTTACCAATGCACCTTCTACATTTCAAGGGTTCATGAATTCCATTTTCAAACCCTTCCTTAGAAAATTTGTGCTAGTATTTTTTGATGATATACTAATCTATAGCAGGTCTTGGAAGGATCATGTTGAACATGTTGACAGGGTGGTCAAACTATTGCAAGAGAAAAAATTATATGAAAAAACATCAAAATGTTTCTTTGGAGTACAAGAGGTGGAATATCTGGGTCATATTGTATCTAACAAGGGTGTTAAGGTAGACCCTAACAAAATTAAAGCCATTAAGGAATGGAAAGTCCCCACAACCATAAAGCAGTTGCAAGGATTTCTCAGGTTAATAGGGTATTATCGCAAGTTTGTTAAGAATTGTGGGAGAATAGTAGCACCTCTAACAACATTATTGAAGAAAGATGCATTTTCATGGACTCTTGAAGAAACAAAGGCCTTTGAACATCTTAAAGAGGAAATGTGCCTAGCACCAATCTTAGCTACGCCAGAATTCACAAAAGCCTTTATTGTGGAACGTGATGCCTCATGAAATGGAATTGGTGTTGTTTTAATGCAAGAAGGAAGACCCATTGCTTTTGAAAGTCGTCCAATCAAAAGAAAGTATTTAGAGAAACCTATTTATGAGAAGGAAATGTTAGCAATACTACATGAACTAAAGAAATGGCGAACTTACCTAATGGGAAGACAATTCAAGGTAAAAACTGACCATGATGGTCTTAAACACTGTTTGGAACAAAGACTATCTTCAGAAGAGCAGCAAAAATGGGTCACAAAGATGTTGGGTTATGACTTTGAAATAATCTACAAAAAAGGGAAGCTTAATGTTGTTGCAGATGCACTCTCAAGAAAGAATGAAGAGGTGGAAGCATTGCTTTGTGCCATTTCTATTATCCAAGCAGATTGGATTACTGAAGCAAGAGATGAATGGAAGAAGGATAGAGAAGTATGGACACTCATTCAAAAGTTGCAGCAAGATCCTAGTACATCTCATTAGGGGAATTTTGAGGTCTAAAATGGGCCTCCTAAGAAAAATGTACAACCAAAATAAACATTATAAGAACCAATAGGATTCAAGATGATGATTTCAACCATAATAGATGATTCACCATTTTTGGAGTAAAAAAGTAAAAATATTAAAAAATAATAAAATAATAAAACTACTTTTTCAACTCGTATTTTGAACTTATCTCCCAAAATTTTTACTCAAATTTCGAGCGGGAGTACTCGTTGGATGCGGAATTTAATTCCTCATCCAAGGAGTACCCATGTTTCATACTTTCGATGAACTCTACTAAAAAAAAAATGAGAAATACATAAAAAACTTGATTGTAATCACGTTTTTTTATGTATTTCTCATTTTTCGTGTAATAGGACCAATCAAAAGTATGCAACATGGGTACTCCTTGGATGAAGAATTAAATTTCGCATCCAACGAGTACTCCCACTCAAAATTTGAGTAAACAATTTGGGAGATAAGTTGAAAATATGAATTGAAAAAGTAGTTTTTTTCATTTTTCCCTCTAAAATTTGATGATGTCATCAAATCTTATTTGATTTTTTCCACTATTATTTTATAATTTCCTTAGGAGGCCCATTTTAGACCTCAAAATTCCCCTAATGGATACATTTAGTTCGAAAAATGATTCTTTATGGTACAAAGATCGCTTATATCTTTGTAAGAATTCCCAACTAAAACAAAATATTCTTTTGGAATTGCACACTTCTCCTTTAGGAGGACACTTAGGATTTTTAAAAACTTACCACAGGGTGAAGAAAGAACTTTTTTGGGATGGCTTTAAATCTAATATTCAAAATTTTGTGGTGGAATTTTTGGTTTGCCAGTAGAATAAAGTTGAGACAATTAAGACCCCGCGACTTCTACAACCTTTATCCATTCCAAGTCAACATTGGGAGGAGATTTCAATGGATTTTATTATAGGTTTACCTAAGTCCGAAGGAAAGAGTGTCATCATGGTGGTAGTTTATAGACTCACCAAGTATGCACGCTTTTGTGCATTATCTCATCCATTTAAATCAAGTACAATTGCTACTACATTTATGGACACAATTCAAAAGCTACATGGAAACCCAAGGGTTATTGTGAGTGACAAAGATCCCATTTTTACTGGAAATTTTTGGACAGAGTTATTTTATTTTTTGGGTACTCAATTAGCTCATGGCTCATCTTTTCATCCTCAATCTGACAGTCAAACTGAGATAGTAAATAAATGTTTGGAAGGATATCTTTGTTGTTTTGTATCTGATAAACAAACACAACAGGTCAAGTGGTTACCTCTCGCTGAAAGGTGGTATAACACTTCCTTCCATACTGCAGCAAAAATGACCCCATTTATGGAACTTTATGGATATCATCCACCATCCATCACATCATCTTTAAGAGAAAATTTGAAGGTTCAAACAGTGGAAGATCACATCGAGCATCAACAAGAAGTTCTCCAACTCTTAAAGGATAACCTGAATTTGGCACAAAATCGAATGAAACAACAGGCAGATCAACATCGCAGCGAGAGAAGTTTTGATGTAGGAGACTGGGTATTTTTACGACTACAACCATACAAACAAATGTCCCTCAAGCAAGCTAAGAAGGATAATAAAATATCGCCAAAGTACTATGGTCCTTACAAGGTGTTGCAAAATATTGGTACTATGGCATACAAATTGGAGCTTCCTGCTTCTTCACGAGTGCATCCAATTTTCCATGTTTCATGCTTAAAGAAGGTTATAGGTGAAAATTTTCCAATTCAAACAATATTTCCAGAACTTGATGAGGAAGGAAAAATCATATTGGAACCTGAAGCAGTCACGGAAACAAGAACTCGATAGCTACGGAATCGATCAATTTCAGAGTATCTCATCAAGTGGAAGAACTTACCCACTGAAGATTCTACATGGGAGGATGAGAATTTTATACAGAAGCACCCATAGCTACTCAAGCATTTAGGACAACACTTTTTTGAAGTAGAGGGGCATGTTAGGTCCCTATATTACTAGTATAGTGCCTTATTATTGTTAGTGTAACCCCCTTATTGTTATTATTGTACCCCTATAACCCCCATATTGTTATCATTGTGCCCTTAAATTATTATTGTTAGGTTGGCTAGGATTACATTGTGGACCCATGGAATCCTATATATAGAAAGGAGGTTTTGTAATTTGTATCATCCAAGAATTGTTCATTCATGTAATGTATTGGAGGTTGCCCCCTCGAAGCGGCTTATTTCTAAGGTGTTGATATCTCTTTTATTTTATTTTTGGAGCTGGTTTCAAAACAAAATTTGATATGAAGCACATAGACCTTCCTTAATGAGCTCTGAATGGGAATAAAGCTTCCTCCACTGAATAAAAGCTTAGAAATGTCCCAAAGAAACCCTCCACTACTGCACCCTGCAACTCAACACATATCTAAACAGAATTTGTGTTGTAGAAGAAAGTTGAAGCTTGGCCAAATGCTAGAATGTGGAAATGTAGTACAAATGCTCTTCCTTTGGGGCTTCTCAAGGATACAGGTGGGATTCCCGCTCGAGAACACCCTTGTGCTAAACAACACTACAATATTAGCTAAACAGCTAAAGAGAGATCAAATTCTTAATAGACCACAATCAAATAATAATCTAAAACATGATCACAATGGCTGCCATCCTCTTCCTTATATTCTTTGTGAGCTTCCTCACCCTTGGCCCCACTCATTAAAGGCACTACTTCCATACAAAGGATCTCCCTCCAAAACTACATTGTCCCTCATTGAATTTCCACTACTTCCATACCAGTGTTGTTGATTTGGTCAAAGTTGACCCAGTCCACATGATTCTTCCCTTGTTCATACATAAGGGAGCTTTATCCAGCTCTTTTGATGCCCTGCTTTCACATTTGGAGTGGTTTTATTCATACTAAGGAGATTTATGGGCCTCCCTATCCTCTTATTCTTCTAAATAAGAAGAAAAAATAGATTTTAATATTCCAATTAGTTGCATACTAATCTATGAATATTACAACTCTACTTGAAGATGGACTCATATTCCTCAACCATGGTGTCAACCCAAATTGGTTGTTACACTGCTTCGTTAAAAGAGGATGGTTCTGTCGCAATACACTTGCTCATAAGATCCATGTATCTATTAAACCTGTCTGGAGACTGTCTTTGTCTGCGCAGTGAAGTAGGTGCTCCTACAAGTTCTGCCGCATAAAGTCTCAATTTATCAACTTCTGTGGTGTGCCTTATATCATTTCTAGTGGATGGCTCTACATGAGTGTTTTTTGACACTCCATGATTCTCCGAATGTGGTTGCTCCACATCTTGAGGTTCATCCTTTAAAACCAATAATTCCTCATTTACATGCAAATCAAGATCCCTCTCAAGGGACAATCACATGGCTTTCTCCTCATCAAGTTTTATATCCCGTCTCACAACAGTCATATTTTTGTTTAGCAAATACAACCGATAGTTGTGGGGAGTATCAGTGTACCCCAGAAATATCCCAATCTCAGTTGTTGGTTCTAGCTTCTTCCTGGAATACTTGGTCACATGCAAATAGACATATGAGACAAAAATTTTAAAATATGAAACACCAAGTTTCTTACCATAAAAAGCCTCCTCTTGTGTACTCATTCCAAGTATCCCATGAGGACTACGGTTTTGAAAAAGTACCGTTGTGTTGCATGCCTCTGCCCATAGATGCAACGGTAAGCCCTAATCATGCAACACTGCTTGTGCCATAGCCACAATTGCTCTGTTCTTTCTTTCTACAACCCCATTATATTGTGGGTTATGAGGCGCAATAAAATCTCTTTGAATTCCTTCTTTGCTATAGAATTTCTTGAATTAATTGGAGATTTACTCACCACCATTGTCTCTCCTAAGAGCCTTCACATGCTTCCTCGTATCTTTCTCAACTAGTGCTTTGAACTCACAAAATTTTGAGAACGTCTTATCTTTCTTTTGCACAAAGTAGATCCAAAAATTTCTAGAAAAATCATCAACAAAGATCACATAATACTTTTTATTTTCTATCAAAGCCATAGAGAATGGTCCACACATGTCCGAGTGAACTCTCACAAGGATTTCCGCTGCTCGATTCTCGTTCTCGTGAAAATTGGGCTTTACATACTTCCCCATGGTACATCCCTTGCATGTGTCTATCTACACAAGAGTACCCTTGGGAAGTCCCGTAGTAATATGTTGCATGACCTTAAAAGCACCATGGTGTAGATGGCCCAATCTCCTGTGCCATAACTCACCCTCATCTCGGCTCAACACTTTGTCTCCCTTACCCATCAATGCCAGAAAACTATCTACATCAAGCTTGTATATATTCTTCACATGAATACCAATATTCTTGGCTTTTCCTATGGCTTTGTGTCGAAGGAAAGGTTTCCCTTCACTAAAAACCACCTCATAACCTCTATCCTCCAACATTGCGACTGAAACTAAATTTTTTTTCAAGCCTAGTACATACATTACATATTTTGATAAGAACGGTTTACCTGACAGTCTCTGGAAGGTAATTGTACCAATCCCTGTACTGTTATACCTTTCGTCATCGCTGATTTCGATATGCATCTGGAGGTCCCTCTCCTCCAAGCTACTAAAAATTTCTTTGTCTCCTGTCACGTGGACAGATGCACCACTATCCAATTACCACATTCATCCCATCGCACTTGACACCATGCATGCGATGAGCGAGAAGTCAAACTCAAATTGAGAGGAAAAAACCTCACCACCTGTTGATCTTGAAGCCTTATTGTTCTTCTTCATTTGTGGACAATTAGTGGCATAATGTCCATGCTCGTAACAGTGAAAACACTTCACTCTATACATGTTGCGCTTCTTGCCTTCTTTGTCAATCTCAGATTTGGAATAGTATTTATTTCCCTTACCATTTTTCACCTTACCAACCCATGCACAATTTTCCTCATCGTATGTCCTAGATGAGTATCCATCCCCGGTATTCTGACTGAATTCTTCTTGCACCAAATCCTACCAAAGTCACTGCGAATCTGGCAGCTTCTCCCTCCCATTGATAGAGTCTTGATAACTATGCCAACTCTTGGGAAGGCCTAGAAGAGATAGGTTAACCAATTCATCATCCAAAATAGTAATTGCGATGCTCCCAAGCCCATATCAACATTGGACAAACATGGTTAAATATTTCGGAATAGTGTGGCCTTTCTCCATCTGGCTTTTTCTGAGCTTGTCTTTCAATGCCAATTTTCTATTGTCACTGTTACTTTGAAATAGATCTGTCAAATCCTTCCACATTTCATATGGAGTCGATTTTCCATGGAGACTTGAGACAATCTGGCCTTGTACTCCCTCTAGTAAGATAATCCTCGCATTTGCAACCATCTTTTGCCAAGCATCAATAAGAGCGACATATGCTGCTGCGGGTTTTGGAATGCCATTATCAATGAATTATTTCAACCTGTTGTCCTCCAGAACTACCTCCATCCTGTATTTCCACACAATATAATTAGAGCTTCCCTTGAGTGCATACTCCAATCTCAATCCATTGAAAGCCATCTTGATCTGCTATCGCACCAAAGAATACTTTTGCAAATTCAAATGTTATTCAGTCAAAAAATCAATTTCTTCTCCACTATAGTGATTTCCTACGCTCTTATACCATGTATAAGTTATACAATAAATATGTATTAAATGGATTCAATCTGATTATGCGATATGATAAAGCACAACAATTAATCCTTCTACAAATAAATTGTGGAAAATAAACACGATCGCCAATCACAACAAGCAAAGAAAGAAGAAAATAAAACCAGGACATAGATATTTTCCTGGAGAAATATTGTTGCTCAAAACCCCTCTATCTTCTATTGTATATTCACCAAGGAATCATGAAACAATTACAATCCACTCTTCTCACAAGAGTCTCCTGCATTCTCACAACTGTCTCACACTTATCCAGACAAAATCGACCAGCACTTATCCAATTTTCAGCCTCTGCTCAGCCTGCCTTGCTTGCACAATTCATGTGGAATGCAATCCCTATTATTTAAGAAATTCAACCTTCCAAAATTGCGCAATGCTCATGGGAAATCCTATGATTGTTTTACTGCATGCGGGCAACGTGCCAATAATACAACTAATAGTTAACATACCTTTAACCTTTGTCTCAACTGGGCCTCCAATGGAACTAACGTGCATGAAGCGATTAATAGTAAATCATCAGTTGCATGGAATATCACTGCATGTGAGTTAAATATGATTTAATTCATTTGAACTCTCACTAGTGCAACAAATAGTTACAACTAGTTCAACTAATTTTAACTCAATAAATTGAGTTAATTGATTTCTCATGCATTAAACTAATGCACTAACTGCAACTCGAACTTCATAACTAATAGAATCACTCTACATGCTTCACTAACCACCCGCAACTCAAAATTCATGAGCTTACTGAGTTTATCACACTCAGTTAACTATTAGAAGTGATTATGAGATAAGATTACATTTTATTGTCCAATTTAATTAAGGGAAAATTAAATTAGACACAAATTTCTTGTTGAATTTTCAACACTCCCTCTCAACAAGAAAGGGATTATCTGCCACCCTGATCCTGCCTCTATGGTATTCGGTTTTTCTCCTGAAGAGCACCTTCATCAGAATATCTACATCCTGATCTTCTGTGGGAATGTACTGAAGTAACATAATGCACCTCTGAACACAATATTTGAGATGGTGGTACCAAATGTCTATATGCTTGTACCTATCATGGAATATCAGATTAACCGAGAGTGTAATGAAACTATGGTTATCACAATGTATCACCATCGGATCCATCTGGAAACCAAACAAACCAACCAGAATTTTCCTCATCCATATGGCCTCACATAAAGCCTGACTGGATTCCATGTACTCTACCTTAGCTGTGACTAAGTGCCACATATCTCTTCTTCTTACTGTACCAATAAACTATTGTCAATCCTATACTAAATATCTCTCCTTATGTTCTCTTTATGTCTGATGGAATTCTTTCCTAATCTGCATCAGTGAAGCCTTGAATCTTCACTCCATCTATCCATCTGTACCATAATCCATACTCTCTAGTGCCCTTGAGATATATCAAGACATGCTTCCCCGCCTTCCAAAAGAGCTTGGTCGGCTTAACCATAGCTTGACTTAGCTAGTTAACTGCGTAGAAAATTTCTGGTCTATTGTTCGCCAAGTACATCATTGAACCCAAAAGATGCCTATAAAAAATAACGTCCACTACCTCACTTGAATTAGCATCCTCCTTCCTCCAGTTTCCTGGAAGAGGATTCTCCATGGGTTTACAGATCTCCATGTGAAACTTACTCATAATCTCTTTGGCATACTTGCCTTGAGAAATAAATATCTCACCATCTTGCTGCCATATTTCCAAACCAAGGAAATAATGAAGGAGTCTCATGTCCTTCATCTCAAACTCTCTTTCAAGATCCTCCTTGCAAAAAATTATGAGCTTCTAATCACCTATCAAAATTATATTACCAACATAAAGTACAATAATCAATATCTTACCATCAACCACAATCTGGTACAGGTTCACATCCGCTTCACTCTTCGTGAAGCCTAACCTAGTGAAATAGTTGTCAATCCTGGTGTACCAAGAATGAGGTGCTTGCTTAAGACCATAAAGTGCTCTCTTGAGTATGCACACATGTGACTCACTGTCAAAGTTCTCAAAACCTTATGGTTTCTCCATGTACACTTCTTCCTCAATAAATCCATTGATAAACACATTTTTCACATCCATCTGATGTATCTGCCACCCCATCTGCGCTGAGAGTGTAGGGATAGATATAATCGATGAGTATCTCGCAATCAGTGCGAAAGTATCCTCATAGTCAATCCGCTCAACTTGTAAGAATCATAGGCCTACAAATCTAGTCTTTTACTTCTCCACACTCCCATCTACCGCCTACTTCACCTTATAGATCCATCTAGATCCAACCACTGATATTCTGACTAGTCTTGGGACAACTTCCCATGCATTTTTCTTGACAATGGAGTCATACTCATCAACCATGGTGTCAACCCAAATTGTTTGTTGCACTGCTTCCTCAAATGAGGATGGTTCTGTCACAATACACTTGCTCATAAGAGCCATGTATCCAGTAAACCTATCTGGATATTGTCTCTATTTGCGCAGTGAAGTAGGTGCTCCTACATGTTCTGCCACATCAAGTCTCAATCTATCAACTTATTTGGTGCACCTTCTACCCTTCCTAGTGGATGGATCAACATGAGTGTTTTATTCCACTCCATGATCCTCCGCATGTGGCTACTCCACATCTTGAGATTCATCCTTTGGAACCAAGAGTTCCTCATCTACATGCAAATCAAGCTCCCTCTCAAAGGACAATTGCATTACTTTTTCCTATCAAATTTTATATCCAATCTCACAACAATCATCCTACATTTTGGAAATACACCTGATAGTAGTGGGGAGTATCAGTGTACCCCACAAATATCCCAATCTCAGTTCTTGGTTCTAGCTTGTTCCTAGAATATTTGGTCACATGGCAATAGACAGATGAGCCAAAAATTTTAAAATATGAAACATCAGGTTTCTTACCAGAAAAGGCCTCCTCTGGTGTAATCATGCCAAGTATTTGGTAAGGACTACAATTTTTCACAAATACCATTGTGATGCATGCCTCTACCCACATATGCAATTTTAGGCCCTGATCATGCAACATCGCTTGTTTTGCACCCACAGTTGTTCTCTTCTTTCTTTCTGCGACCCCATTTTGTTGTGGGTTGTGAGGCACAATAAAATCTCTCCAAATTCCTTCTTTTCTACAGAAGTTCTTGAATTCATTGGAGATTTACTCACCACCATTGTCACTCCTAAGAGCCTGCACATGCTTCCCCGTGTCTTTCTCAACCAGTGCTTTGAACTCACAAAATTTTGAGAACGTTTGATATTTCTTCTACATGAAGTAGATCCAGCACTTTCTAGAAAAATCATCAACAAATATCACATAATACCTATGCTTTGCTTTCGAAGCTATAGAGAATGGTCCACACACGTCTGCGTGAACTCTCTCAAGTATTTTTTCTACTCGGTTCTCCTTCTTGTGAAAAGTGGCCTTTACATACTTCCCCATGGTACATCCCTTGAATGTGTCTATCTGTGCAAGAGTACCCTTGGGAATTCCCATAGAAATCTGCTGCATGACATTCAAGGCACCATGGTTTAGATGTCCCAATCCCCTATCCCATAACTCACCCTCATCTTGACTCACCACCTTTTTTTGCCTTACCCATCAATGTTGTGTAGCCATCTACTTCAAGTTTGTAGAGATTATTCACATGAATCCAAATCTTCTTGGCTTTTCCCGTGGCTTTGTGTTGAAGGAAAAATTTCCCTTCACTCAAAACCACATCATAACCTCTATCCTCCAACATTGTGACTGAAACTAAATTATTTTTCAAGCCTGGTACATGCATTACATATTTTAATAAGAAGGGTCTACCTGAATTTATCTGGAAGGTAACTGAATCCCGGTAGCACTATACCTTCCATCATCACCCATTTCGATATGCATCTAGAGGTCATTCTCCTCCAAGCTACTAAAAAGTTTGTTGTCTCCTGTCATGTGAAAATATGCACCGTTATCCAAATACCACACTGATCCCATCGCACTACACACCATGCATGCGATGAGTGAGAATTCCATCTCAAATTCCAAGGCCAAATCCTCACGAGCTGCATATCCTGAAACCTTCTTGTTCTTCTTCTTTTGTGGACAATTAGTTGCATAATGTCCATGCTCGTGACAGTAAAAACACTTCACTCTGGACATGTCGTGCTTCTTTCCTTCTTTGTCGGTCTCATATTTGGAATAGGATCTCTTTCCCTTCCCCTTCTTCACCTTACCAACCAAGGTGCAATTTTCCTCATCATTTGTGCTAGATGAGGATCCATCCCTTGTAATTCGCTTGAATTCTTCTTGCACCAAATCCAACCAAATTTGCTCCCAATCTGGCAGCTTGTCCCTCCCATTAATAAAGTCTTGATAACTATGCCAACTCTTGGGAAGACCAAGAAGAGATAGGCTCACGAATTCATCATTCCTAAAAGTAATACTGATGCTCCCAATCTCATCTTGACATTGGACAAACTTGGTTAAATATTTCGGAATAGTGTCTCCTTTCTCCATTTTGATTTTCCCGAGCTTTTATTTCAGTGCAAATTTTCTGTGCTCACTGCTACTCTGAAACAAATCTGTCAAAGCCTTCCACATTTCATATGGAGTCGCTTTTGCATGAAGACTTGAGATAATGTGGTCTCATACTCCCTCCAGTAAGATCCTCCTCACCTTTGCAATCTTATTTTTCCAACCTTCATATATATAACCATCATTCTTTCTTATCCTATCATCATACGTTAAATATTATCTAGTAATAACCATGGACCCAAATATGAAATTCATTGCCTTCATAGTTTATTAGTGACATATTGAGGGTCTTCTTTCTCTTTAAGTAATGTTCCCACCAATAATATGTTTCCATTCATTATCTTTTGGGACAAAAATTTCATATATGTACTCCAAAAAAATGAGAGTGGGAATGTGTGAATCCACTAAATTGACAGTGTACTGCATTCATGATAGTTAATCAAAATAAATTTTATATTTTCCAACAACGCTGAAAACAATTGTGCAATATTTAAGACATGATATATTATGTGGTGAAATATTTGAATTGGTCCACCTCTAACTAGGATAATTCAGTAATTATATGATGACTAATGGGGAGTGATATATGATCCCATCAATGAACCTAGTCCATAGATGCACAATCATCCCATTCACTAATGTTACATACACCACACAAGAAAATTTTTATCATCCATATTTGATCCGCAATCTTTCCTTTGGTGATGTTAAACAAAATTGCTTAAAGAGCATGAAAATACCATAAATGCAACATCCAAGAAGAAACAACACAAAACGACACAAAGATTTGTTTACAGGGTTCATTCACAATGTGTGAACTACATCTCTCGGTCCAACTTCAAAGTGGAGAGGCCTCTTTATTATCTCATCAAAATAATGGAAAATACATGGAAATACTTCACATTAGGGGATGATCGAAAAATATACTGCTCAGATCCCAATTATGATTGCACTAGTTGATTCATCTAAAAAATTCATGAAAAATTACTATAAACTTCATATAGGTATGTCGGTTGTGTTATCACAAAATATGACCCTGATAGGTTGCTGATCAAGTAGACTCTGAGTAACTCTTTCAAACCAATATTTTGGCTCAAGATTAGCCTCCTCAACCTGAGAGGGCTCTCTCAATAGGTTTAAGATTTTTTTATTAATGATTAGATGGCTAACTCTAGGAATAAAAAGGATAAAAATGTATAACTAGTTGAATCAAAGATTAGGAAACATCTATTGGGCTATGGAGCCAAATTAGTCTTCAACAAAACATCATGATCTATCAAAGATGGAAGTCAAGGCACTTGGAGTCTAGGTTTATAAGTGAAAACAGTAACACAGTGAATAAGCATAGTCTACAAGCATGTGAAGGAAGTTAGAGCATTATTCAATGAATTCTAAGTAGCACATACTCATACCACTGCAAATAGATAATTGAAAAAGGCCATAGTAATATCAAACACATAAACCCCTAGTGAATCTTGAGTAGTAAAACTGATCTCTGTATTAAGTTGAAAAATATCCAGTAACATACAATAACACCACTACTTTGCTAATGAAAATGCAAACCTTGAGGAATTAGACCTCATGTCTCTTATAGAGTCATCATTACAATCTTGGATTCCCCCATCCATCTTGAGGAGAATTCGAATTTCTAAGTTTGACACCTATCTACTCTAAAACAAGCTCTTAATTAGAATTGGCAGTTAACTTTCTCTTTAGGAGTCCTAATACAAATAGGATTGAAAATCCTTATTGTGTCTAAAACAACCTTATCTAATACTTAAGTATTCCTTTTGACAGATGCTTCTCCATATCTTCGACCTTGATGGTGCCTTTAACCTTGTTATGAGATCCTACTGACTCATGTCTTATCTAGCCTGAAAACTAGGGAACATGTTTTCTGCAATTAAGCCTTTATCTTCATTGATGATATTCGAACATTTTTGCTGGAAATATTGACTATTTTAAATAGGTGACATCTGCTATCATTTCCTTCTAACCTTTCCCTTCCACATGTATAGAAGTAAACCTTTGACAAAGTGTAAAAAGATGTGATGTGGCTACGCTACGAAAATAGCAACTGTTTTCATAGCACAGAATTTGTATCATTGAAAAAAAATTATTTAACAACCTCTTTATTCTACTTTAAAACCTGAGCTTTCATATGTGACTCTTTTCCATCCACCAACAGCAACAAAATTTGAAAACCAACTGTTTTTACTCCCAAAATATATATGAAAAACACCCAAAAACTCACCTACAACAGTTTTGTAATGCGCTACAAAACTGTTGTGTATACCCTTTTTACACAGTTTTTTCAAAATTCTGAGTCTTAAGTATATTTTAACTTCTTCAATGATGTCTATCGACTTTAACAAGTAAAAAAAGTTGGCTTTAAAATGCCTTCAAAAATTAATTCCTTTTTTAATAACAAAACTGCTTTAAGGATTTGTTACTTGTTGCTCTGTTTTATCTCTGCTGTAACTTACCTTCAGACTTTGTCAATTGAATTTCCAGGTCTTCAATCTAACTCTTCAGCCTCCTATTAGTAGCCCTTAATTTAAAATTTATCATTCTCACAAATCTAGCCTCTTTGATTGCAGGAACAGTCCAGGTAAAATACTGAGCTTCACTGCTGACTGTTTCAGGTTTTGATGTAGAAATTTTGAGTAACTGATATATTATTCACCAATATTCTCCTGATCACACACTATTTTAACTTCATGCACAATACAAAATCTCTTCTACCATTTAACCTTAATTGCGGAAATAAAAACAATAGCATGTGCACATTAAAACTATAAACAATCACACATATGAACACAATATTTTATGAGAAAGCTTAAATCTGAAAACCCCTAACTATCTGTATATTATATGTCATAGAGATCATATAACACTCATTATACAAAGCTCCTCACAAGCTCTCAGTATAATCTCCAATTGCTACACACTAATCAAGCTAGATCTAGGAAATGACATGCTCCAATCTCTGCCACCTGATAGCCTGCCTCTACTGCGCAATCCCTGCTGAAGAATGGCTCACAATGAACTTGAATTGGTCCAGCCTGTACTGCACAATCCTCATTGTCATATCCAATCACTGTGTGTTGCAAATCATGCAACAATATAGTCACAACTGATAGTCACACTGCTCTTTCACCTACCTCTTCACTAGTCTCCACTGAAACTGTCCATGCACTGTAGTTAACTGATGTATTATTTAGTTGATTAATGAGTTATTAATTAGTGAATTAATTAATAATTAGTTCACACCACTCTCACTAGTGTACCAATCAGTTAGACTAGATACAACTAGCTCAACTATTTTTAACTCAGTTAAACTGAACACAACTCCATCAACTAGCTCAATAACTCCACCAAACTCTGTCACATGAGTTCTAACTGAAGTATCCATGCAATAGCTCCACTTAAAAACCCTAGGAATAGCGTAATTCCTTTTGTCAGTTGCATGTGCCACATCCGTAGCTCGAACTGAAGTGCTCCAAGAGGATAAGATAATGTTTATAGTCCAAATATTATTAAGAGCTAATAATATTCGACTGATCTATTTTTAGACTGGCAGTCTAAAAATAGACTCCGCCCAGTATGTCTAAAAATAGAAGTCCATATATTTTTCCCGACTTGACCAACCATCCACAAGTAGCATCCTGCAACTCATAGAACATGATCCATATGTCTAAAAATAGACATAGTCTAAAAATAGACTTTGTGCCAAAAATAGCCTACAGGCCCACTTAGTGAAGGTGACTTCTTTCCACTAAGCTCATCATCTTGTTGCAATCTCAACACTCCCTCTCATCAAGATAAGGATTATCTGCCACCCCTATCCTTCCCCTGTGGTATTCGAATTTGCTCCTGGTGAGCACCTTCGTCAAGATATCAGCATCGTGATCCTCCATGGGAATGTATGAAACTAACATGATCTTCCGCTGCACATAATCTCTGATATGATGATACCAGATGTCAATGTGTTTAGATCTATCATGAAATACTGGATTAACTAGATATTTTAATTTTTATTTGTGATTATCAAAATATATCACAGTAGGATCTAAGTGTGAACCGAACAACCCGACCAGGATCTTCCTCATCCATATAGCCTCGCATGCATCCAAACTCGCTGCCATATACTCGGCCTCTGCTGAACTGAGTGCCATGGATCTTTGATTCCTGTTGTACCAAGAAACTGCTATCGACCCGATATTGAAAATCCCTCTAGATGTGCTCTTTCTGTCCGTTGGACTCCCTACCCAATCTGCATCCGTGAAGCCACATAGCTTCACCTCATCTGACTGTATGTACCATAATCCATATCCCGATGTGCCTCTGAGATATCTCAATACATGCTTGCTTGCCTTCCAGTATAGCTTGGTAGGCTTAACCATAGGTTGTGAAAGCTGGTTAACAGCATAGCATATGTCGGGTCATGTATTGACCAGATACATGAGCGACCCCACCAACTATATATAAACAGTGGCATCCACTACCTCTGTCGATGTAGCATCCTCTTTCCTCCATCCACCAGGAAGAGGAGTGTCGATAGGCTTGCAGCCATGTGTGTTGAACTTCTCCAGTATCTCCTAGGCATACTTTCCTTGAGACACAAACAGTCCATCACTGCGCTGCCAAATTTCCAATCCCAGGAAATAATGAAGGAGGCCCAAGTCCTTCATCTCAAAATATTTTGCAAGATCAGCCTTGCATGAGAGTATCAACAGTTCATCACCTGTAAAAATAAAATCATCTACATAAAGTACAATGATCAGCAACTTACCCTCGACCACAATCTGGTATAGGTTAGGATCCGCCTCACTCTTGGAGAATCCAAGTCCTGTGAAATAACTGTCTATCCGTGTGTACCAAGCACAAGGTGCTTGTTTCAACCCATACAGTGCTCTCTTGAGCCTGCACACATGCGAATCGCTACTGAAGATCTCAAAACCTTCGGACTGCTTTATGTACACCTCCTCCTCAATCAGTCCATTGAGGAACACAGTCTTCACAACCATCTGATGAATGTGCCACCCCATCTACGTTGAGAGAGCAAGAATCGTCTGTATGGAAGAATACCTTGTGACAGATGCAAAGGTTTCCTCATAATCGATCCCCTCAATCTGTGAGAAGCCTCAGGCAACAAATATTTTCTTGTACTTATCCACACTCCCGTCAGCTGCCTACTTCACTTTGTAGATCCATCTCGAGCCTACCACTGATTTCCCTTCCGGCCTTGGGACAATCTCCCATGCACTATTTCTGACAATCGAATCATACTCTTCCGCCATGGCATCTACCCATGCGGGATCCTCCACAGCTTCCTTGAAAGAGAATGGCTCTGTCACGATACACTTGCTCACAAGATCCATTTATCTAGTGTACCAATCAGGTGACTGTATCTGTCTGCGTTGTGATGTTGGTGCTCCTACAACCTTCTCTGCATCTTCAGCCAGTCGCTCAACTTCTATAGTGCGCTTCCACCCTCTGATGGTTGGCACTGCATGAGTGGTCTCTTCCAATCCATGAACTTCATCTTGTGGCTGATCCACATCCTAAAGCTCATCCTTAGGAACTAATAGCTCCTCATCTGCATGCAAGTGTAGCTCCCTCTCAAGCGAACACTTCATGGATTTCTCATCATGAAATTTGATATCCCATCGCACAACAGTCTTGTGACTGCCTGGAAAATACACACGATAGTTGTGGGGTGTATCAGTGTACCCTAAAAATATCCCAACCTATACGGCCGACTTCAGCTTCTTCCTGGCATCCTTCATTATATGAATGTTAACAAGTGAACCAAAAATCCTCAAATGGGAAATATCAGGATTCGTACCAAAAAACGCCTCCTCGGGTGTACTCATGCCAACTATCATGTGAGGACAACGGTTCTGCACATATACTGCAGTATTGCATGCCTCAGCCCACAAGTGTATGGGAAGGCCCTGATCATGCAACATCGCCCATGCAGCACCCATGATCATTCTGTTCTTCCGCTTAACAACCCCATTCTGCTGTGGGTTATGAGGTGCTATGAGCTCTCTTCGAATTTCTTCTGCACTGCAAAAGTCCTTGAATTCACCAGAGATGAATTCACCACCATTGTCGCTCCTAAGAGCCTTCACATGCTTCCCCGATTCCTTCTCAACCAGCGCCTTGAACTCACAGAACTTTGAGTATGTCTCGCTCTTCTTCTGCATGAAGAAGATCCGGCACTTCCGAGAAAAATCATCAACAAAGATCACATAGTACTTGTGCTTTGCTGTCGAAGCTACTGAGAAAGGTCCACACACGTCTGTGTGAATTCTCTCAAGGATCGTCGTGGCGCGACTATCCTTCTCGTGAAAGGTGGCTTTCACAAATTTTCCCAAGGTACATCCCTTGCACTGATCTGACTGCGCAAGAGTACCCTTAGGAATCCCAGTAGAAATCTGTTGCAGTATCTTCAAAGCTCCATGGTGAAGGTGGCCCAATCTCCGGTGCCACAACTCGCCATCATCCCGGCTCACCACTCCTTCTGCCTTGCCTGCCATTGCTGTGCAGCCATCTACCTACAATTGATAAAGGTTCTTAACTCGAACCCCTATCCTTCGGGTCTCACTAGTTGCCTTACTGCGCAGGAAAGCCTTTCCCTCGCTAAAGACAACATCATATCCCTTGTCTTCTAACATGGCCACTGAGATAAGATTCTTATTCAATCCTGGAACATTCAGCACTTCCTTCAATACGAAGGGTTTACTAGACTCCCTCTCAAAGGAAATGGTACCAATACCAGTCGCACTGTATATACCATCATCACCCATATCGATGTGCACTCCAAGATTTTTATCATACAGATCAGTAAACAAATATTTATCTTCGGTCATATGAAAAGATGCACCATGTTTGGTCAATTTAGTGTGTCCTAAATTGCTACATTAATTTGTCAATCCGGGATTCGTAAGCTGACGAAGTGTGGCGCACTATATGTGCAAGATAACCTATCTCTTACTTTTTCTCATTTTTGTTTTTTTTTTATCTTGGGGGTTTTATCTTGGTTGGTTTCCTAATGTGAGATGGAAATTCTAAAAGACAAGTATGGATATAAATGTTCAAGGAAATGATGTCCTTTATAATGATTTCCCAAACTTCAAACTTCAAGAGAGTTTTAAAACATGCAATAACAAAATTAATTCCTAAAAGAAAATGAAAATGTGCCACTATACTAGTCAAACAAACAGTGAACTATTGATCATGAAACCCATTACCCTTGCTGCTGTCTAAATACAAAAGAAACTGTGCTAAAAAAAATCCAAGAATTGCAAGCAAAGTAAAGCTAAAATCAAATTACATCAACTCATATTCTGACCCCTCACCATTAGTCTCGCTATGGCTTTTGGAAGTAATCATAAACAACTTGAGCAATCTGATATCTAATTTGCAGAAAAATAAACTAATATCAAATTACACACTCATACTTCAATCCCTCACCATTAGTCTCGCTATGGTTTTTGGAAGTAACTGATAATGACATGAGCAATTTAATATCCAAGTTGCAGAAAAATAAACTAATATCAAACTAAACACTCATACTTCAATCCCTCACCATTAGTCTCGCTATGGTTTTTGGAGGTAACTGATAATGACATGAGTAATTTAATATCTAATATAACTAATAAAGCAAATGTACAAAACTGAAATAAATAAAACAGTGCTGGAATTAAAAGTTAAGAAAAATAAATCAATAGAAGGACAAGACTGATTCCATGTCATTAGTCATTGTAAAACTATGTGAAAATGCCTGGGCTGCCTATTGTAATCTGGAACAAAGACACTGATCAGTTAACAACAGTATAAAGCATGAAAAACTATGGACAAAAATAAAATGTTAATACCACAAGAGATGTGATATATACATGTGAATAACTATGGCATAATGAACGTAAGGAAATAAAGCATGAAACTATACAGCAATAAACAAAACCTCGATGTGTGCAGGGGCCCTCTACACAATCCTCGGGAAACAACTATCAACCACGAATTATGCTTATGAACAAAGTCTTCTCATGTATTCAAAATGCAGTCATAACAAGGAAATAATGTCACGGCATAGTGGGCTTTCTTTTCAGCAAAATTACATTACAGACGCTAGCTACTATGCGTATGAGAATGCATTATTTATAACAGAGGATGACATAACTAATTTCCTACAATCTACGCTGATAAAAGACACGTGAACAACCACGTCCAGAAATCTAGCATTATGGCTACCATGAAGATTAAATCTATGGAGGGTGGCCGCTGAATTCGACTTATGGAGCAGTTCACAGGTGTTGATATGTCCCCTGAGTTGCAGACATGCGCAAATCTTCTTGAGTGAAAAGCAGTTGCATGGTTTAGCAACTTTGGGATCTTAGGTTGACCACCGCTTGACTACCTTTGACCACGGCCTTCTTTGATGAATTCGACTGAGCCAGTAGGACTCGGTCCATGTCCATGTCATTTCCAACTTGCCCATGTGGCTTGATTTGCCTGAAGACACCTGCAATATAGACTTTAACAAAATGGTTGCGGAAAGTTGAAGCAGCTGCGGAAAGTGACAAGATTCCGCAGCTCAATGAGCAAAAATATAATTCAAACAACAGACACAAAACATAGTTAAAAACCACTTTAAATGCTCTTTTATGATTAATATGCAATGATATTGATGACTTAGGAGGTCCAGGTAAATGGAAAAAGTCTAGAAAGGTGTATAGGAAAGATGCAAGTTTGGGACTCAACATACCCCCACTGTGAAGGTGTTGCATGTCCCCTATGCAACCAAAATTTTGATCATCCTCCTTCAATTCATATGCCCTGATACCTTCGCCAGTACATCCAGTCCTCTTCTCCTCTTTCTTGGTGTTGCTAACATCCTGGGCTTCTTCATCAAGCATCTGAATTTGAGATTAATTAGTGCTCTACTTATCTTTTTGCATTTCTTCTTCAATTTCCTGTTCTTTTTCTGCCACAGTCCCAGATGTAGCATAGTGTTGTCATGAATCATATTGTCCAATCTGATTTGCTCCTTTAATACTTCATTTTCATTTTTAATATGTCTATTTAAAACCTCCAACTCAAAGACTTCTTGTTTCAACGATTGGACTAGGGCTTCTTGTGCTGTGTGAGGCTGAGTGGATGAAGTGTTGGGACCCGTGGCTGTTATTTCTAAGGATTCTATGTAATCATACACCTCTTGCTGTTTTGGATCTATCTCGGGTGTCGTTTTCCATGGGCTATCCCCGGAATGTTGTGGAGGAGAATTGACTTCAAAATCTGGCCGAAAAGGACTCACGTCAACATCTTGAGGACTAGTTTCAACGTTTGGCTGAGAATGAGATGGACTACGGCCAGCTGGAGTTTGTTCAGGTGTTTCTTCTCCCAAATCAATAAAATGGGGTCCTTTTGTTTGTGCTTTCCTCCACTTTCCTTTAAGCCTACTGCTTCTTCTTACATGCTGTGGACTACTGTCTTTTTCCTTCTGTTTTTCTTTTCCTTTCTTTTTGGCCATAGATGACTGTTCCTGAAGGTGAACTAGTCTCTCAGATAATACTTGATGGTCTTCTTTTGAGGAAGGGGTTTGATGCACAGCCTCAATGCTTCTTTTCTCTTTTGATTTTGTTGGCTTTTTACCCTCAGTCTTTTCCTTCCTCCTTTTAGACAGTCTTTCTTCTCTACTAGTTCTTTCAACTGTGTTAGTAGGAGTTCTTTGAGTTTTATCATCTGTTTTCTTTCTTCTACTTCTTTTTGATGTACTTCCTTCAGGGGTTTCTGGGGGTTCTTCAAAGAAATTTCTAATTAAAAATTGCTCCCGGGTGTCCTTTTTCTCTTTTAATTGTTTTTCTATCAAGATTTTTACGAGACCATGGTGATACAAATGTGGTTCTACGTCCCCCAAATGCTTTTGGACGGTTACAGACATCTTTTTCAAACTCTTTAGTAAAAATTATGGCAGATTGAGGGACTGGTTGTCTAGGAAATTCATCAACAGTCGGGTATGATACATGTACATTGATCCAAAACATCCCTCACAGGTGATAAACTTTTGAATAACCAACAGTAAACTGGCCCACTCTTCTTTTAAAGCATGGACAAGAATTCCCTTTTTAAAAATGGTGACATCCATACCTGGGTTACGTAGGATCACTCTCCAGGATTCCTCGCCAATGCTCTTGTTTTTGAACCAGTGTTCACCTTCTTGAGGGAGTTCTGTAGCTGCTTCTATGGATGCCTCATTCACTGTAAATTTGAGGTCCCCAATTTCTACCTCCATACCGTTGAAAGACCTCGCAAAAGTTTTTGTTACCTCCTTATTGTAGCCTTTAAAATTTTGAATAAACCGAAGTCATTTTGCCTTTTTCAATATGTCTTTGACTTGCGGGTATCCTTCCATAATTTTGGGTCCCTCTGGTTCTGTCCTCAACAACTGACCCATCCTTCCTTCTGTTCTTTAAAACGCGTCTGCGTGAGGAGGGTTTAGCGGAGGTAAGATGGCTGAATTAGCGGAAATGAATAGGGTTTATGAAGGAGACCAGTGACTGTAAGCGGATATTAGAGAATAGGTACACGGAATGAAGTGGAATAGAGAACAAAATGGGGTGAAGGCTTATGTGAGCACGGTGGAAATGCAGCCGTGAGGTCAATAGAAAAGTAGGGGGAGTAAAGTGCATCCGGCAGTATTTAAAATTGGGTGGCTGCAGAGTAGATGCAAGCACGTTTATGCAATGGCTACGGATTTTGTGCGGCTGAGAAAAGCCGTAGTCAAATCAACTACGTTCCATAATTACAGGTGGAGTAACAAAGTATAGCCGAACACGAGTGAGGATCATAAGCTTGATTATGAGGCCGTTTAAAAATGAATGCAAGGGTTGTGGGGGAATCGTATAGAGATCATGGAACGGTTATGGAATTATCAACGAAATCATTGCATATAATGGAGCTATGGTTTATAACTATGTAAAAATGTGCTTGAATTCCATTTGAAATAAATTTCTACTCATACCTTCGAATTCTTGCCATTTTTCATTAGTCTTCAATCAGTTGCTCCTCGTTGATGCTTTTGAATGCCTCATGTCTTCATATTATGTCCTCATACCTACATTTGATTTCATGATTTTTGAACTAACATCTGACTGTAAATTTTTGAAAAACAGAGTGGTAGCTGCAGAAATTGTTTCTGGCTGCGAAAACTGGTGTCAGCTGCGGAAACTGACACAACAATTATTTGGGTGAATGGAAATAGATAGATGATAACTGACTGAATGAAAATGGTCATGAAAGAAAATTTTTATTGGTGAAATGAAATGAAATATATGAAATGGAGTGAAATGAAATGAAGTGCAGTGGAATGAAATGGAATGAAATGGAGTGGGTTGTCATAAAACTTGTGAAATGAGAGAGAGAGAGAATTTTTTTTTTTTGGAAAATATAGGGTGTCAGGTGTTCCTGATTTTCACCCTACATTTTCTGTATAAGACTGCCAATCAGTGATTGGTTTTCAGGCTTATACAATTTTTTTATTTTTATTTTTATTTTTTATTTTTTATTTTTTATTTTTTACTGAAAAGAACAAAGGCTAGGTTGGTGGAGAAGAAGGATTCTTCTTCACCAGCCTTATTGCAGAATTATCTTGAAACATTTTGACAATGTCCTCTTTTGAGAGTGGCTTATGATAGATCTTTAATCTGTGGCCATTCACAATAAGAGGAGTTTGAGATTCATCAATGGTCTTGATTCTTACCGCTCCATTGCTAAAGATCTTGTCAATCTCATATGGCCCAAGACAATGAGTCTGAAATTTTCCTTTAAAATCTTTAAACTTGGAATCAAATAGCAATGCCCAATCTCCTTCTTGAAACTTCTTCTCTTTGATGTATTTTTCATGCCATTTAGCTCTTTGATATTGAACTAGATCAGTTCTTAGAATTTCCTCTTGTTTGATCTCATCTAGTTCATTCAACTGCTCCATTCTATGCCTTTGGGCTTCTGATAGATCCATCCCCAACTGAATTGCCATCTTGAAGGTCTTGACTTGGAACTCAATGGGGAGCAGGACTTCTTTCCCATAAACAAGTTCATACGGAGAATGTCATGTTGTATTTCTCCATGTAGTTCTGTAGGCCCACAAGGCTTCAAGAAGCCTTTCTGCCCAATCTCTTCTATGTAGATGAACAGTTTTGGTGATGATACTTTCGAGAAATTTGTTTGTAGACTCCACTTGACCATTTTCTTGCAGATGGTAAGGAGTAGATCTTCTGTGCTTGATTTTGTATTCTTCCATTAGCTTCTCCACCAGGTTGGATGTGAATTGGCTTCCCTAATCTGTCACAATTTCTCTTGGAACACCAAAGCGAGTAAAAATATCCTCATAAAGAAAATTAACAATGGAATTTTCAATAGCAGATACTAATGCTTTGGCTTCCACCCATTTAGTAACATAATCAGTAAAAACCAATATATACTTCTTTTGCTTAGATGGTGGATTAATAGGTCCAATGAAATCTAAAGCCCATTTTTCAAAGGGTTCAATGAGTACCTGTGGTTGCAATGGCATTTCATTTGAAAGGGTAGGTTTTCCTACTCTTTGGCAGCTGTCACATCTTTTGACATATTTTTTTGCATATTTGAAGAGGTAAGGCCAACAATATCCTAAAGAGAGGATTTTATAGGCTATCCTTTTGTCTGCAAAGTGTCCGCCGCATGGTTCATCATGACATGCCTTGAGGATATTAGGTATTTCATCCTCCCTGACACATCTTCTGATCACAAGATCTGGCCCTGTTTTAAACAATTCGTTAGAAATCCATGAATATTTTGAACTCTCCTGAATAATCTTTCTTTTTTCACTTGGAAATAAAAGTGGAGGAAGTTTCCCTGTAACCAAATAGTTAGCAATATCTTCATACCAAGGAGTCTTATTAGTTACTGCAAACAAGTATTCATCAGGAAATTTATCCTCTATAGGAGAATCTTCTTTAGTATTTTGAATCCTAGACACGAAATCAGCTACTGTATTTTGTTTCCTTGGTCTATCCAACACAGTAATATTGAATTCCTGCAAAATTAGGAGCCATCTTGTCACTCTGCCATTAGTAACAGGTTTTTTCATTAGATATCTAATCGCAGAATGATCAGTATAAATAAAAGTTTCATAGCCTGTTATATAATGTCTAAACTTATTGATTGCATGAACAACATCTAAAAACTCTTTTTCAGTTACAGTATAGTTCAACTCAGTGGGAGTCAAATTTTTACTGGTATAGTAAATGGCATAAGGGACTAAATATTTTTGACCCAACATAGCTCCCAGAGCTGTATCTGAAGCATCTGTAGAAATATGGAAAGGGAGTCTCCAATTTGGTCCTCTCAAGATAGGTGCCTCAGATATTCTTGTTTTCAAAGTTTCAAAGGCTGATTGACAATCAGGATCCCATTTGAATTCACAGTCTTTTGTAAGCAGTTTGAAGAGTGGAGATACTATTTTAGTGAAGTTTTCTATAAATCTTCTATAGTATCTAGTAAATCCTAGAAAAATTCTAACATCTCTTTGACAATTTGGAATAGGCAACTTGGAGATGACTTCAACTTTTGATCTATCAACCTTAATCCCATCTCCTGAAATATGATGTCCTAAAACAATCCCTTCAGTAAACATCATAAAGCATTTTTCATAGCTTAATGAAAGGTTTGTTTCTTTACATCTTATAAGAACTTTTTCCAAATTTTCTAATGCCTCTTCAAATGAATTACCATAAACTGTAAAATCATCCATATAAACCTCTACACAATCATGGATTAGATCAGAAAAAATTCCTAGTACTGCTCTTTGGAATGTTGCGGATGCATTACATAACCCAAAAGGAAGCACTTGATAGGAAAAAGTTCCCCATGGACAAGTAAATGTGGTCTTATCTTGATCTTCAGGTGCTACCTGAATTTGATTATAGCCACTAAAACCATCCAAAAATGAAAAGTACTTTTTACCTGCTAATGTATCTAATACCTGATCAATAAAAGGGAAAGGAAAGTGATCCTTCAAAGTTGCTTTGTTCAACTCCCTGTAATCAATGCATACTCTCCATTTACCATTCTTTTTAGGTACTATAACCAAAGGAGAAACCCATCGGCTATCTGAAATTGGATAAATGAAGTTTACATTGAGGAGTTTTTGGAGCTCTTCTTTCACTATCTCCCTAAGGTTTGGATTCATCCTTCTCTGAGGTTGTCTGATTGGTCTACTGTTTTCCTCAATATAGATATGATGGATGCAAGTCTTAGGATCAATACCTTTCATATCAATATACTCCCATGCAAATGCAGTAGAATGTTTTTGCAAGATTTTGGTTAGTTCTTCCTGTTGTGACTTTTTCAAATTTTTGTTGATATTCAATGTTTTTCCTGGAAAAATCTCAATGGTAGAACTACCAAACTCTTCCATAGAGTAAAGAGACATTTTTCTTGATGATAAATATTCTATGTCAGATTCCAACTGAAATTGTGTGGGGTCATATTATGAAGATGTCTCAAAATTTTCTAATGTGTTCAGAATTTGACTATCCTCACTGATTTCAGAAATGGTAAAGACAGGTTGTATAATGTCCTCATCATCGACCCATTCATTGTCTCCTACTTCTGTGATTGCTTTTGCTGGAGGATACAAATTGAATTTCTTTGTCGAATTACCATTATAAATGTACATATCCCCATATCTACAACTAATAAAAGCATCAGCTGTGGCTAGCCAAGGTCTTCTAAGATAAGTGGGTGCCCTCCTAGATTACTCTTGGGAGTCAAAATCATAAAATCTACTGGATATTCCCAAGAATCTAAGGAGACTGAAATATCTTCTAATACACCATCTGGTTTAATAATTGATCGATCTGCAAGTTGCAGTAAAGTAGGTGTAAAAAGAAGATTAGGAAGTTTTAGTTGTTCCATAGTCTGTCTACTCATAATGTTGATAGCAGCCCCTAAGTCAATCAATGTGTTTGGAATTTCTATCCCATTTATATGTGTCTTGACAATTGGACTACGTGGATCTACATACTTTTTCATGGTAATTTTTCCCATCATGATATCTGCAATTTTTCCTACCAGGTGGATTCTTCTTGTATCTCTAAGTTTCCTTCCTGGTCTTTTGAGACTCAACTCCTTTATTGTTTTTGCTAGAATAGGAATCTCTCTAATAGCTTGTAGCAAGGGAATCTTGATACAAACATTCATTGATTCATCTAGAAAATCATAGTTAGGCAACAAAAATTTTTTTTCCACCCCTTTATCAATTTGTACTCTTTCAGGGAAAGGAGGTGTGGATGAAGATGCAGGTTGCTCAACTATAGGAGTTGTGGGGGTTAAATTTTCTTTCTCTTTTTGAATGTTCGAGTTTTGAAGAGATGCTTCCTCAGAACCCTTATTGACTTTAAGAGAGTCCTCCTTAGAGGCATCTTGCTCTTAGACATCTATAGAAGGTTTTTCTAAAACTCTACGAGACCTGAGTTGTACATCATTGAGAGGGACAATCATATAGGAAGGAAATTGTTGTCCTTCTATCATGTAAGTATTCTGAGGATTTTTATTGTGAGGATTTGGCAATGGCTGAGCTGGAAGTTGATTTTTATTTTGTTGGAATGGAAGCATGAGTTGAGGATTTGGATTTTGTTGAGAAGGTTGTTGTTGTGGAAATGGCAATGAAAGTTGTAGATTTGGGTTTGGAAGTTGTGGAGCTTGTTGATTTTGAAAAGATGGAGGATATTGATAAAATTGAGCAAATCTCCCATAAGGATTTTGCATGCTTTGTACCCATGACTTATATGAATTTTGAGGTTGGGGCCAAGGTTGTTGCCAAGGATTCCAATTTGGTGGGGATTGAAAATTCATAGGGTTGTTAAACCCTTGAGTTTGTTGCCCTTGCCAAGGTCTTCTTGCAACAAAATAGAGAGACTCTACTGAATTTGGATCTTCTTGAAAGACAGCTTTGAGTCCAGGAATTGAAGGACAATCCTTGGTCTCATGATTCTCTGAGCAAATCATACATGTTTCTACAACTTTTGCATCCAAGGGACATTCCCTTAAAGCATGTTTCTTCCTACATTTCGGACAAAATATGGCTAGAGCATCAGTTTCTACTTTCTGCTTGTTTTGAATTTTAAGGGTGTCTAGTTGTTCACTAAGGCTCCCTAAGATATCAGTTTTGAATTCATCAAGCATATTGCCAATCTCTGCCCTACTTACTGATCCAGTTGCAGATTTGTTTGCCCTGATAAGAGAAGGATCTCTAGGCCCTTTTCCCGTTTTAGATTTTCCCCTTGAGAGATGGACACATAGTTATGTTATGTCACGAAGTGGAAGTTGAGAAATGTCTCCTTTCCCCATCGTGTTTAAAATATCTATCCATTCATCTCTGATGGCTTTTAATAGAAGGGCTTTCAAATTTTTCTCATCTAAGTTGCTCATCTTTGCTCTTTTTAAGTTGTATTGAAATCTTTCAAGTAAATCCTCCAAATTTTCATCTTCTTTTTGCACCATTTTGAATACCTCATCCTTGTGATTGGTGGGCATGCAATAGTCCAGGTATCTATCCAAAAATGTTTTTTTCATATCATTCCAAGTTCTAATAGATTGGGTGACTAATTCCATGAACCATTTCAAAGCGGATCCCTTCAATGTTGAAGGAAACAGTTTGAGTTTTTGAGAGTCTTCCATATAGTCATAGGTTCGGCACACGACTTCAAACTCAAACAGAAATGTTTCAGGATCCTCACTTCGCAATCCATAAAAGTTGGGGAGGACAGATGGTGAGATTTTTTTCATCGTTGTATGAGTTTCCTCATCAACTATAGGGAATCCAAACGAGTTGTCTCCTTCCCTATTTCTTCCATTATTACCTCCACCTCCACCATTGTTGCCTCCATTATTTCCTCCTCCTCTACCTCTACCTCTACCTCCAAATCCATATACTACTTCCTCTGTCATGATAGTTTCTTCAGAGTCCTTAGAGTACTCTGGTTCTTCTATCAAGGGAGGATGAGAGGGAGTTTCTTCCTTTTCTTCTTGAGGTGATTCTACTTCTTTAATTACAATATACTCTCCTGTAGAAGTAAAGAAAGGGTCTTCTTCTAAATGAGATTTGGTAGATGGTGTAGGAGAATCCTCTAATTCAGTTGCTCCTTGAATTCCAGGAATCTTAAGGCTAGGGGTAGATGGTGGTGAATCTTGTCTATGCCTTGAAGAAGATGGAGTTGTGAAAATCGAACTCTTGGCTCTAGCTATAAACCTTCCCCTAGAATCTCTTGCTCTATGCATGTCATTTTTTATTTTTAAGTTGGGCTAATAATTCTCTTTCTGATCTTCCAGGTCACACTAAGTGCAAGAAGAGAGCATGCTTAAGAAATTATTGAACCAATAACTCTCTTTTCTGATCCTCCAGATCACACTAGGTGCAAGAGGAGAGCATACTTCAAGAAGTTATCAAATTTTCCCTTCTGTTTATTGTTTTTTTTTTTTAAGAAATTAGCTACCTAGTTACACTTCCCCGGAAACAGCACCAACATGTTTGGTCAATTTAGTTTGTCCTAAATTGCTACATTAATTTTTCAATCCGAGATTCGTAAGCTGACGAAGTGTGGCGCACTATATGTGCAAGATAACCTATCTCTTACTTTTTGTCATTTTTGTTTTTTTTTTATCTTGGGGGTTTTATCTTGGTTGGTTTCCTAATGTGAGATGGAAATTATAAAAGACAAGTATGGATATAAATGTTCAAGGCAATGATGTCCTTTATAATGATTTCCCAAACTTCAAACTTAAAGAGAGTTTTAAAACATGCAAAAACAAAATTAATTCCTAAAAGAGAATGAAAATGTGCCACTATACTAGTCAAACAAACAGTGAACCATTGATCATGAAACCCATTACCCTTGATGCTGTCTAAATACAAAAGAAACTGTACTCAAAGAAATCCAAGAATTGCAAGAAAAGTAAAGCTAAAACCAAATTACATCAACTCATATTCTGACCCCTCACCATTAGTCTCGCTATGGCTTTCGGAGGTAATCATAAACAACTTGAGCAATCTGATATCTAATTTGCAGAAAAATAAACTAATATCAAATTACACACTCATACTTTAATCCCTCACCATTAGTCTCGCTATGGCTTTCGGAGGTAACTGATAATGACATGAGCAATTTAATATCTAACTTGCAGAAAAATAAACTAATATCAAACTACACACTCATGCTTCAATCCCTCACCATTAGTCTCACTATGGTTTTCGGAGGTAACTGATAATGACATGAGTAATTTAATATCTAATCTAACTAATAAAGAAAATGTACAAAACTGAAATAAATAAAACAGTGCTGGAATTAAAAGCTAAGAAAAATAAATCAGCAGAAGGACAAGACTGATTCCATGTCATTAGTCATTGTAAAAATATGTGCAAATGCCCGGGCTGCCTACTGTAATCTGGAACAAAGACACTGATCAGTTAACAGCAGTATAAAGCATGAAAAATTATGGACAGAAATAAAACGTTAATACCATAAGAGATGTAATATATACACGTGAATAACTATGGCATAATGAGCGTAAGGAAATAAAACATGAAACTATACAGAAATACACAAAAAAACTCGGCGTGTGCAGGGGCCCTCTGCACAATCCTCAGGCAACAACTATCAACCACGAATTATGCTTATGAACAGAGTCTTCTCATGTATTCAAAACGCAGTCATAACAAGGAAATAATGTCACAGCACAGTGGGCTTTCTTTTCAGCAAAATTACATTACAGAAGCTAACTACTATGCGTATGAGAACGCATTATTTATAACAGAGGATGACATAACTAATTTCCTACAATCTGCGCTGATAAAAGACACGTGAACAACCACGTCCAGAAATCTAGCATTATGGCTGCCGTGAAGATTAAATCTATGGAGGGTGGCCGTTGGATTCGGCTTATGGAGTAGTTCACAGGTGTTGATATGTCTCCTGAGATTTAGGAATGGCCACGCAAGTCTTCACGTGGTGAAAAACGGAGTTCTGTCACCGTAGGACTCTTAGGTTGACCACCACTTGACTACCTTTGACCACGACCTTCTTTGGTGAATTCGACTGAGCCAATAGGACTCGGTCCATATCCATGTCATTTCCAACTTGCCCATGTGGCTTGATTTTCCTAAAGACACCTGCAATAAAGTTTCTCCAAGCATAGAACATCTACAAAAATTAACAGCTATGAGCTCTCTTCGAATTCCTTCTGCGCTGCAAAAGTCCTTGAATTCGCCAGAGATGAATTCACCACCATTGTTGCTCCTAAGAGCCTTCACCCGCTTCCCCGATTATTTCTCAAACAGTGCCTTAAACTCACAGAACTTTGAGTATGTCTCACTCTTCTTCTGCATGAATAAGATCCAGCACTTTCGAGAAAAATCATCAAAAAATATCGCATAGTACCTGTGCTTTGCTGTTGAAGCTACTGAGAAAGGTCCACACACGTCTGTGTGAATTCTCTCAAGGATTGCCGTGGCACGACTATCCTTCTTGTGAAAGGTGGCTTTCATAAATTTTCCCAAGGTACATCCCTTGCACTGATCTGACTGTGCAAGAGTACCCTGAAGCCCAGTAGAAATTTGCTGCAGTATCTTCAAAGCTCCATGGTGAAGGTGGCCCAATCTCCAGTGCCATAGCTCTCCATCATCCCGGCTCACCACTCCTTCTGCCTTGCCTACCATTGCTACACAACCATCTACCTGCAACTGATAAAGGTTCTTAACTCGAACCCCTATCCTCCGGGTTTCACTAGTTTCCTTACTGTGTAGGAAATCCTTTCCCTCGCTAAAGACAACATCATATCCCTTGTCTTCTAACATTGCCACAAAGATCAGATTCTTCTTCAATCCTGGAACATGCATCACTTCCTTCAATAGGAAGGGTTTACCAGACTCCCTCTCAAAGGAAATGGTATCGATACCGGTCGCACTGTATCTACCATCATTGCCCATCTCGATGTGCACTCCAAGATCTTTCTCATCCAGATCAGTAAACAAATCTTTGTCTCCGGTCATATGAAAATACGTGCCACTGTCAAGAAACCACACTGAACACATCACACTTGAGACCAAGCATGTGATCAGCGAAAAATCCAGCTCAAACTGCGAGGCTAAGGCCTCTCCAGCTGCAGATCTAGTAGCCTACTTATTTTTCTTCTTCTATGGACAATTAGTGGTGTAAAGTTTGTGTTTGTGACAGTGAAAGAACTTCACCTTGGACATGTCCTACTTCTTGCCTTTCACACCAGATTGAGAAGCATTCTTCTTGCTCTTCCCTTTCCCTGCTTTGGTAGCCAAAGAGAAATTTTCTTCATCTAATTTCTTTGATGAAGATCCATCCCTGGTACTTTTCCTTATCTCCTCTTGCACAAGATCCAACCAAATTCGCTCCCATCCTGGAAATTTCTCCTGACCATTGACAGAGTCCTGATAGGAATGCCAACTCTTTGGAAGCCCAAGGAGAGCGAAGCTCACCAAGTCCTCGTCATCTACAGTCACCCCCACACTTCCCAGCTCATCCCTGCATTGGATTAACTTCGTGAGGAACTTGGGCATACTATCGCCTTTCTCCATTTTTATGTTCCTGAGTTTATCCTTGAGCGCCAACTTCCTTTGGTCGCTCTTGCTTTGGAATAATTATGTCAACGCTTTCCACATCAAGAATGGAGAAGCCTTAACATTAAGGCTAGACACTATGTGATCCTTTACACCTTCGAACAGAATTCTTTGACACTTTGCTGTCTTCTTTTGCCATGCGTCAAGTGCGGCAGCATCGCTAGAAGCAGGTTTTGGAATTTTTGCATCTATGAACTCCTTCAACCCATTGTCATCCAGCACCACCTCCATCCTATCCTTCCATGAAATATAATTTGAGCTGCCCTCCAGGACATACTCCAATCACAATCTGTTGAAAGACATCTCAACTTCGACACCAAGAAAACATTGCTGCAAATTCGAATTCCACCAGCTCAAAACTCAACCGCTTCAATGTTTTGCAATTGCTCCAATGATCAATATCGCTCTGATACCATGTAGAAATTTGAATAACTGATATATTATTCACTGAGATTCTCTCGATCACACACTATTTTAACTTCATGCACAATACAGAATCTCTTCTACCATTGATCATTAATTGCGGAAATAAAAACAATCGCATGCGCACATTAAAACCATAAACAATCACACATATGAACACAATATGTAATGGGAAATATTAAAGATAAAAACCCCCAACTATCTGTATATTATATTTCATAGAGATCATGTAACAATCATTGTAAAAATCTCCTCACAAGCTCTCAGTACAATCTCCAATTGCTATACACTAATCAAGCTCAGATCTAGCAAAACACATGCTCTAATATTTGCCACCTGTTAGCCTGCCTCTACTGCACAATCCCTGGTGAATATGGGCTCTGAATGAACTTGAATCCACCTGGTATGCACTACGCAATCCTCATTGGTATCTCCATCAATGTGTGGTGCAAACTCATGCACCAGTATAGTCACAACTGATAGTCACACTGCTATTTCACCTACCTCTTCACTGGTCTCCACTGAAACTATCCATGCACTGTAGTTAACTAATGTATTATTTAGTTGATTAATGAGTTAATAATTAGCGAATTAATTAATAATTAATTCACACCACTCTCACTAGTGTATCAATCAGTTAGACTAGATACAACTAGCTCAACTATGTTTAACTTAGTTAAACTGAACACAACTCCATCAACTAGCTCAATAACTCCACCAAACTCTGTCACATGAGTTCTAACTGAAGTATCCATGCAACAGCTCCATTTAACTCTCAAGAATAGCGTAATTCCTTCTGTCAGCTCCTGTGCCACATCTGTGCACTTAACTGAAGTGCTCCAAGAGAATAAGATAATGTTTATAGTCCAAATATTATTAAGAGCTAATAATATTCGACATATCTATTTTTAGACTGGCAATCTAAAAATGGGTTCCACCCAATATGGCTAAAAATAGAAGTCCATCTATTTTTCCAACTTGACCAACTATCCAAAAATAACATCCCGCAACTCGTAGAACATGATCGACATGTCTAAAAATAGACTTGCACCAAAAATAGCCTACGGGCCCACTTAGTGAAGGCGACTTCTTTCCACTAAGCTCATCATCTTGTTGCAATCTCAACAAGAAACAAGGAAACCTATACATCAAGCATAATATCAGTAAATAATTTTTATATCAGAAAATGAAATTAGCACAGAAAAATTAATATTCAAATTCAGATCACCAACAGGGTGATGAACTCGGCCAAATGTGACCTTTCTACAGTAGCTCCTGAATCTGCCTCTTGATTTCATTGGTCTCCAGAATAGAGTGTCGATATATCGGTCCATTAGGCAGTGGCACACCTGGGGTCATATCGATGGGGTGCTTGACCTAATAGTCTAGAGGCACCCTTGCGGATGAGGTGAAGATGTCCCCTTACTCCTCCACGGCCTTTTTCACTTGTTGTTGTCATGTAGAGGAGCTCTGTCTAGAGGTCATGGCCAAAGTATTTTTCTTTCCCAGAGGGCGGATCATCAAAAAAAAAAATTCCTAGTTTTGGAAATGACCTTACTTGCCGTAACTGAAGAGATAGCAGTAGGCAATGGTACCTATGGTATCCTGTACAACATATTGTCCAAAGTAACAATAAAAATGCGAGTACGGGACTCATACACAGCATGTCGCTTCCACAATTATGGTTGGCCTAATAATACATCACAAACATCAAGAGGATAAATATCGCATAATACCTCGTCTATTAAGGGCTTGATGCTTTAGGGAAGGTGACATTGTTGGCTAACACGGAGATCCCATCCTTGGTGAAGCCACCCGATGGTGTACGGCTGTGGGTGTGCTATGGTTGGAAAGCCCAACCGCTTCATGTACTCTGCCAAAATGAGGTTCTTTTTTCACCCACTATTGACAATGAACTGTAGCAAGGAAGCATTTACCCACATCTGGGAGTGGAAGAGATGCTCCTCCTCCTCTAGATCTTCTGGTTCCTCCTTCTAGATATTCATGGTGGAAACGGTGGCGTTGGGCTCCACATCGATAATGTGATTCCATTTTTCATTCCCCTTGTCAGGTTCTGATTCAAAGTTATAGCATGCATCTCATTCAGAAGCCTTGATCTCAGCCACTAGTGACTGCTTGGCCCCACGCTCACTTGTGTTGTTAGTGGAGCTCTTATGGAACTCACACCACTTTCCTATCTCCTTCTTTGGCTTCGGAGTGTTGTTCTTTTATTACATCTTTGGCAAGTTGTCTTAGGATGCCATGCCTTGGATTTGTCCTTTTTTTTGTAGTTTTGGGGCACCTTTCCCTTGCTTTTGATTCACAGATCCAAAGTCTCACTTCTTCTGTTTGAACTTCTGCTCAATCTTAGCAGCATACCAGTGTGTTGAACCAAGCGAGGAGATGTCAAGGAACTCCATTCCCTCTCGAATGTATTTGTGAAGAAAACTATGGTAGTTCAACACAAAATGTTTCTCTGAATCTTTGATATCCAAATTTATGTGCAGGATATGGAACAAATTCAACAACTCATGCACATCTTGATCATTTTTCTAGTGCAGCGTAGTCCATTGTATGCACTTGTCGTCATAGCTCCCCATAGGATAATATTTTTCCTTGATGGCGTCTCTGAAAGAATTCCAAATGGGTGTGACTAAGAATAGAGATGGTCCCCCCTCATCATTTTCCTCACAGTAGGTTTCCCACCAATCCTTGACATAGGGGTAGGATTTGAGGAGTGAAAGAATAATCTTCTTCCGGTCTAAAAAGTCATGAACTGATAAATATCCTTCTCATAGATTCAACCATCTCTCTACAGTGTCTACATATATTTGGCCCTTAAATATGAGAATGTAAAAGTTTAATTGTACCTTAAAAGGATTTGCGCCTGCAGAGTGGCTGATGGATGTAGATGCACCGTCGATTGGCAGTCATTGAAGGATCTAGGAAAATTTATCCATCATCGTGTTCCTTTGTTTTTTAAGGGCCTCCTCAAGCTATATTTTGATAGGATCTCCAGCTCCCTCTTCTTTCTTTTCATTCACTATGGGGGGGCATCGGGGTTTGTGAGGCTAATCTTGCAAAGGTTAAACTAGATCAAGCTCTAAATCCTTATACCCCGACCTCATTGCAAACATGCAAAGAAGGATCGAGAAAGAGAAGACTACTCTAATTCCACTGATCCGAATTTATGCAGGAACACAACAGAATACACATATAACAATAAATACAAATATGCAGCATAAATAACACTTCATTTCATTAATATCAAAGAACTGAAATTTGTTTACAGATAGAATGGAAATAAGCTAGCTAGGGCATTGGTAGCTTATCTTTGAGAAGAGATGTGGTGTCTATAGGCCTCCTAATTTTGTTACAATGAGGCTTGATGGCCTATTTATTATTGAGAAACAATGGAAAACCATAAACATCCAAAAACCTAACCCTATGAGATGAAGCACCAAAACTATGGGCCCTGTTTGGGTAAATTGGTACATCTACTTCCCGGGGACGTAACTTTGGCATAGGATCTTTGTTTGACATGCACAATACGTCGTTAGAAATACATATCCCAGGATTAAAAAATTTGATATGAGAAAAAACAAAAAAAATTCTATGTTGCTCTTGTTTTTCCCAAAAATTGTCGTTTTGAGCCTCAAAACGGCTCCGGAAGTTGTGGACCCGAAAAACTGCAAAAAATAGTAAATTTGGCTACAATTAAGGAAACTAAAAAACTGAAAGAAACAATGGTGGGGCCCCAAGTGGAATAGATGGGTGGCCACCAATATCCACCTGGATCACAAAGTCAGTGAATGAAGAGCTTGCAAAAATTCAATTACATGATATAGGTAGATGCCCCTTCATCCAAGACTAACCAATGAATGTGTCGTCCAAGAACATGGAAAATTATCTAGAAGGTCAGATGTTGGCTTGGGGGGGTCCTAACCCACGTTCAGAGGTTAAGGTTTGCCAACAAGCCCCTATACTACTGGCCCTTTCAGTAGTGGCCTACTTGCGCAAGCCAAAGTCTCACTCGAGGTAGTATATGAGGGTACTAGAACCAGGTTTCCGCACCCTGGGAGAGGGTAGGTAAGTCGGGCAGAGTTTTGTTTGACTTCACAAGTATCAAATCACATATCACAGAACCCAGATCTATCAGTTCCTCTGCATCCACGTGCGCAATATCATGTATAATCGCAATGAATAACAGATATAGGGGAATAAGGCAACGATCATAGCTATTCTGGCATCAAGTCTAATAAACAGATTCAGATCAATGGTCGACGCAGAATACGCACTTAGCATAGTTACTTGCGAATTTCAATATAGAATCATGCATACCATAATAGATCTATATCTCAGTATAAACGAGTAACACAAGTATTTTTGCAGCTTAAATTAATGACACAAAGCACACATAAGTAGATATAATAGAGCCAATAGATTCAGATATTTCAACAACCTTCTGCATTCACTAATTCTTCCAATCCTTTTACAATACCCAAAACCCAACTTGCACACATAGCAGTAGGGTCCACACATAGCAGGACTGAGGATCTCCATGCACACAGCCAGCAGAAGTCCTTTCCCATAAACCCAAACAGATCTGCTAATTCGCAATTCACACCAATCTTAGTCCAAGTCTGTCTTACAACTCAAAAAGGTTCAACTACTTATACTATTTTAGCCTACGCATCAAATGGTCCACAAACCATGGTTTGAAGACTCTTGGTCTACCCTTGACCCACTTACAATGAATTAGGGGCTTTGACCCACCCCAAAACCCCTCCGTTAGACTAAATTTAATAAAAAATATACAAAATGGACCAGTTTCACAGCTCTTGTAGGAGACCCTATTCCAATAGTCCCCCAACACAATCTTGTGACTCGTCCCAAGTCACTATGTAACAGCATCTACGATTTGTTCGAGATCTCCATCTATCAATGTAATCGTCTCATCCCGTTCCTTCCACTGGGCGCGTTGCTTCTTTCGGGGTCCCTTGACAGGCTCGCCTATGCGTTTCGTACCTCTGACGTTCACTTCCTCTATTCCTAGCTACGACTCAACCTGGGTCTCGGCTCCAGTGTTCTTCATGGTGGCCTGTGGTGGCTATGTGTCCTTTTTCGTGACTGTGCCAGAATCCTTCCCTATGCTTTTGGTCTCCTTGGTGGTAACAGATGGGGGCACTTGCATCGTGCTAGTACCAGCAGTGCCCCTTGTGCTGGTTTTGAAGCCTATCTTCCAGGCAGGAGGCCATAGCGCAATCACATTATCGATTTCCTCGTCTGCTACCATATAAGGAAGTGATGTCCAGGTTTTATCCTTGTGGCTGCAGATTTGAATGTTGTTCATGGTAACCTCGAATGATATGATAGTCTTGTACTTTTCATATACTGTGGGGGACAGCTGAAGTCGATAATTGATGGATGCGGCCACACTAATATGAAAGAGGACCCAAAATACTTGGTTATCTTCTATGCGCTGATCATCCTTGGAATCCCACAGATGGGCATATTGGGCTCCTTCGCCCATATTTCGAGGGAGCTCGAGGAGGACTGACTCCATAGGGGTTTCCCAAGCAACCAGGGCTATAAGAAGTAGTATCCATGCATAGCAGAAGGCTTTACCCTTCTCCTATGATTTGCGGACATTGGATAAGAACTCGTCGCATAAGTATTGGGCCCAATTGAGGCAGACCCCATTCGCACATTGACCGGCTAGCCAAATGACATAGGCAAGGATGATTGCGACCTAGCACTTTTGCATTAGCTTGGAGGCTAGTGATATGGTACCCATCTGCGTAGCCAGGTCATTGATGGATTTTATGACGAAGCCTCGCGTATTCCTTTCTACATGGTAGGTCTTACGCACATACTCAGCGGTGTCCCCTTCATATTTCTCGCGTACACGCTCTAGAGGGTGAACCAAGGAGCATCTATGGGGACCCTATCCTGAATACACAAGCATCCATTGTGTACTAGGGCAAGTAATTTTCAGGCTAGTCGATCCGTGACATTGTAATGGCCAAAGTGAGGCATACGTAGCAGGTTGAAGAGCCCGGATCCAGCCAATCCACTTACCCAGTGCTGAGGATTGACTATGAACCCATAGTCCGCATAAATTGTGTCAAAGTACAACGTGGGGGTCATCTCAGGGAAGGCTTCATAATTTTCCAAGTCATGATCGTCGAATTTAACTTCATGGAGCTTCTTGTAGGGGTTGCTCAGGACAGGGACTTCTCGCGAGGTTAGCAGTGTCTGTAGGTAGGTAACCAAGCCATCAAGGTTCTTTGGTGTGTGCATCGAGGGCATGCATGGGTGGATGAAGGGAGGTAACCACTTCATCAGATAGGCAGAGCTTCCTCCTGCGCAGCCTGAGCCTGAGGTGTCGCTCGCGGGGACTTGGCATGCCTTGAGGAAGTCCTATGCTTCCACAAAGCCCACTTTGCAGCTTTGGGGGGCTTTCCTGAGCCCTGTCCCTACTCTTTTCCCTTCCTCGTGACCATATTTAAGTGAACTTATTCATCCTCCGACCCGATCTCCATTACTTCCTCAAATTCTGGGGCAGTAGGGGCCGAGGGCTCAGCTGGGTTGGTGGCTGTCATCCTAGCACGAAAAATAAATCCCGATTCTGGGTGGCTACTATTAGTAGGGGGAGGTTGATATGACATGAGAGGGATAGTGCAAAACCAAAAAATCTTACAGCTCAGGCTCGCGCGAGATAAAGAGGACAAGTGCAAGTTATGCAAATGAGACGAAACCCTTTTTTGAGCTATCTAGCCCTTTTTATAGTGCCTGCGGGAATCCAACGGTAGGGTAAACTTGACTTGGAGCCTACCATTAGGTAAACGGTAAAAAATCCTCAAAATATGCACCGTTAAATGCCAGCGGCCTTCTCCTTTTAATGGTAACTTTTTCTTTTTTACTAGATATTACTATGCGAATGGGTAGTTTTCGCACCTCCTGTGCTCTCGATGTTCCTACTATCCCTGTTTCAAACACCTGTGCCCCCTGTGCATCTTCCTCGAACATAGGCTTAAGCCTTGAGTACTTCAAACCAAAGATATGGTTGCTTGGTTTGTGTCATCACAACAGAACCAGGCTGCCTTCATGAGCAATTCTTTCAGAGATGCTATAATTACTGCGTATTTTCGAACAAAATTTCTGTAATAACTTATGTGGCCGAGAAGTGAGCGTAGCCACCCTTTTGTTGTGGGAGCTAGTGGAGATATCATATCCGTATCCCCAATTTCTACCAACGTGGGGTGCATCTCAATGCTATCCGTTCGCAACCCGAGTGGTCTGGTACCCATGCACACCCTATTCAATTCTGAGCCAAGACCCTCTCATGGATCATTATTACCTTCTTTTGGGGCTAGGCTGTAATATTTGATCATGCTTGGTGTCTATGGCTCCCAATTTGGTATTTCAGGTGCGACACATAAGTGCGATTCACCCCATGCTATAGTGTCAATGTCTCGCATAGCTACGTCAAGCGCCTCTATCCCGCCTATTATCCCAAATGTTCCCAGAAATTCATCCCTCAAAACGTCCCAGTGGCGGGTATGCCGATGGAGCTCCACATCTAAGTACCATGCAGTGGGAAGTGGTCCCAGGGCATGAATAAGCAGATGAACCCACTCCTGGGCAGTTCTATCACACCATTGTTTTACCGATGCGAACAGATATTCTCGTGGATCTTCAGATCTAAGGAACGTTCTAATTCATACATCAACTGGGGCCTCAAATCGTAGGATCATCATATTCTGACACTCTTCCCAATATTGGAACGCATCCTCATGCGTTACCCACCATTGCGCATGTGATCCATGCATGGCCAACTTACAGGCACATAATTGTCGTCCTTGGGAAACCTTGGCTTCGAATGCCCATAAAAAGTACCTAACATTACCAGAACCATCGAAATAAGCTAGATCTCTTACCTATAAGGAGATGCAATGAAAGTTCTTTGTGATTCGAACACATCGCAGCGCAAAGACATCATGTAACTGGTTTTGCCAATTCTCCATCTCCCCATTAGAGTCGGAGCAAAATTCAATGTCATTTTCCCAGCAAATTACCCCCTCCACTGTGGTGTTGATCCAATCTTCATCTCGCGCAGTCAACTTATAGATTTGATCCACATCCTCTTCATCACGCGCTGGTTCTATGTATCGTTCACCCTCCGTCGGATCTAATGGTACTATTACCCTTGTACCGTTATTCTCGAATACCATGCTTCTCTTCTTTAGGTTAATGATGCCTCCCATATCGATGGCCCAATCCAAGCCTAGGAGCGTAGGGTAGGGGTCTGCATCTTTGATAATATGAATTACTTCAAAGTCAGCTTGAACCTTAACCCTTGTGATGTCCACCACAATCTTCGATAGTCTTCCCAATTGAATGATCTTCTGTTGATTGGCCATAGTAGCTAGATAGTGGACCATTCTAACTTGGTTTCCCCCATTTGTTGCCAAGTTTGTTTAGGTAATACATTCACATCCAACCCTACGTCCAAAATAACCTGATACATCTCGTAATCAATGATTTTTGCAGTCAACAACATCTCCCTGATGGTGCATTTCTTATACCTATATATTTTATTTACGTCCTTGACTTCCGGAGGGAGGATAGGTCATGTTGCGCAACTATCTATCAATGCCTGAATTCTTTCCAGAGCCCCCGGGTTGCGTAGTAGCTTCATACATGCTTGTAAAAATGGTTTTACCTCCTCATCTACCTTGAGGTCCCCAGGCAGCTGCGAAGTAGATGCCTCTGCCTCGAAAAAGTCCTTGCGAGCTGCGATAAATGTTTCTTTCTCCTTTTTTAGATCCAGCCCTTCCCGTTTGCTAACTGCTGGCAAGATCAGAGGCGCGATTGTAGTTTTCTCCCTAGGCCCTCCGATAACCATATCACTACGTGTTACGACACTCACGCTTGGATATTTTTCTCGTAGTTCGGCCTTAACCCTCTACACATTTTTCATAGGTTTCAGCTGCTTTTCCTGCATATTCGCTATCAATACTGGACAATCTCCAATCGCATGGTCCAGCTGCCTACAATACTGGTAGGTCTGTCCTGGTTTGGATAGTCCTTGGAAAAATTCCCTACCTTTCCACAGTTATAACAGATGAGTTTCCCTCATCCCCGACCTGCAATTCTACCTCTTCCGCCTCCCCTGCCCCTTGCTAGGGAACCCCCTACGCTCGAGAGGGATCTGGGTGAGGATGGATCCAACTGCACCCTATAGATATTCCCCTGATCAATCATCAAATCATATGTTTGGTAGTTTTGTTCATCATGTCCTATCGACCTACAGAACCTACACCATTGTTGTTTTACTTTTTGGATGTACACAGTAAGGTGGGGACAGTGGTTTGTGTCATGCAGCCCTACAATGTGGCAATCATCGCACCATAGTGCCAGACCACTTGGTCCTCGCACTTCTGTAGGGCGTAGCAGACTAGGTCCCCCAACCTCCATGTAGTCCATTAACAGTGGGTAGTTATCCTTTGTGTGACCATTCGTCCTGCAACGTATGCACCATCTTTACGGGCTAGCCTATGCATCGCGCTCGTTTCGCAGGTTATGGATCTCCATGTGCATCGCCTCCAGTTTTCCTTGGATCTACTAGATGCCTAGCTAGGTATCATCTCTGGGAATAGCTTCTAACTTCATAGCGACCTCCAGGGCTTTTTCTAGAGATTCGAATGTTTGGTGACCCATAGGTACACATAGGTGAGGCAGCAAGATAACAATGAACCACTCTGTGTACTATCTATCGTCGTACTGAAATCCTCCTTCCATGATCACCTTCTTTAGCCATTGATCAGCCTCCCATACCGATTCAGAAGGCCCTTGCTTGAAATCCTTTAGATCAACCACTACTTGAGAATAGGACTTAGGCTTCTTGAACTATTGTTTTAAGGCGTCCTTAATCTCTTCGATGGTTGAGTTTGCATGTTGTCCAATGTGTCACATGTACCAATCCAAAGATCTTCCTTCGAAGGCAAGGGACAGTTGTGCCCTCTTCACCGCGTCACTAGCTATGTTCTGCGTAGTCCATACCAATTCTGTGACAAACCAAAACTACTCCATGTCCTCATCTCCCATAACCTTAAAGGTAGGAAATTTCATTTGTGCAGCCATGTCATCTTCTGGTGGTGGAGGTGTAGGGGAATTCTTACCCCTATGCTAGTTTGAAAGTGGTGTGGCTAGAGGAATCTGTGCAGCTGCTTCTCTTACGGGGCTATAGACAAATCTACCTCCTTATAGGTTGGTCTGATAGTATTTGTCGCTTCGTGTCATACTCCCATCTAGATCAACGGTCATTCACTTGGTGTGGCTACATAGAATACTTTTTTCGCACAGTAATATCTTAATCAACAATGGTAAAGTCTTCAGAAACTTACACCTAAATCCTTTGAAGAATCTTTTCTCTGCTTCGGAGTAGGACACGAATTGATCGATGGCAAATTTCTTCATGAAACCTCCTAGCACACTATCCACCCAATGGTCTACGGTGCGCGTGATGGTGTTATCAGTCTTTTCTAACCACTGGATCAATTCTGGGGTCCACTGTGTGACCTTCTCGTGCTTCCAACACTTCTGAAATTTGACCAACCTTGCGAGCCACTCCTGGAGCTCGATCGCAATCGTTACGAAAAATATCTCGTAGATCTCTGTGAAAATATACCTATTTTTCCACTCTTCAGTGGTCAACCTCTTACTGCAGTTTTCTTTCACTGCGAATTCCTAAACTTGTTGTTCGAACCATTCATCAATTTATTTTCTTTCAGGTTTCCTATATGGCCTTGGAATTACTTGATCCCTCTCTCAAAATGCTTCAGGTCCTGGCAACGGAACCATTTGTTGGCTGGGGGGGTCTTGACCCAGGTTCGGAGGTTAAGGTTTGCCAAAAAATCCCTATACTATTGGCCCTTTCGGCAGTGTCCTGCTTGCACAGGCAAAAGTCTCACCCAAAGTAGTATGGGAGGGTACTAGAACCAAGTTTCCACACCCTAGGAGAGGGTAGGTAAGTCAGGCAGAGCTGCATTCTACTTCACAAGTATCAGATCACATATCACAGAACCTAGATCTATCAGTTCCTTTGCATCCACGTGCACAATATCATGTATAATCACAATGAATAACAGATATAGGGAAATAAGGTAATGATCGCAGCTATTCTGGCATCAGGTTTAATAAACAGATTTGGATCAATGGTCGATGCAGCATGAGCACTTAGCACAGTTACTTGCGAAGCTCAGTATAGAATCATGCATACCATAATAGATCTAGATCTCAGTATAAACGAGTAACACAAGTATTTTCGCAGCTTAAATCAATGACACAGAGCACACATAAGTAGATATCACAGAGCCAATAGATTCAGATATTTGAACAGCCTTCTGCATTCATTAATTCTTCCAATCCTTTTACAATACCCAAAACCTAACCTGAACACACAGTAGCAGGGTCCGCACAAAGCAGGATTGAGGATATTCATGTACACAACCAGCAGGAGTCCTTTCCCAAAAACCCAAACAGATTTTCTAATTTTCAATTTGCACCAATTTAGTCCAAGTCTATCTTACAACTCAAAAAAATTCAACTACTTATACTATTTTAGCCTACGCATCCAATGGTCTACAAAACATGGTTTACAGACTCTTGGTCTACCCTTAACCCACTTACAATCCATTAGGGGCTTTGACCCACCCCAAAACCCCTATGTTAGACTAAATATAATAAAAAATATACAAAATGGACCAGTTTCGCAGCTCTTGTTGGAGACTGTGTTCCAACACCGGATGATGTGGAATATAGATTTTCCATGAGGATGGATCATGTTGGTGTCTCGTGTTTTGATAGTTTGGAAAATCAAAAGACAAGGCAACATCAAACCAATCTTTAGAGTTCCAGGATCTAGTCCTCCTGTTCTCAGAGAGGGATCTCTCAAATGTTTTTTTGCAAAGGTTTATGTTGTGTGCTTCGGGTATTGGTTTTAGACTAGTTATTAAGTGCAAGTGTTTGTTTGTTTGTTTGATTGGTTGAAAGACATAGCAGCACATGAAAGGTCTAGGAAAGATAGGTAGAAAGGAGAAACATCAGATTGATTGGGCAATGGAGTCAAAAAGAGGTTATGACAAACTTATCAATGGATATGGGATATCAAAGGGAAAATCTAACTTGGCCATAGGATCCTTTGGTTTTTTGAATGAGATGGACATCAATGATTTGGAAAGAGAGTTTGAATTCTCAACAAAGGGAATTTGAAAGCATAACTTGAACAATAAAAAGGTATTTGATAGATAGGGCTAACCATAAATTCTACAAACCACACTCTAAGCAAATAATGACTTCAAAACAAATTTTAAAATAAAATCTAAGATTCGGGGAACACCCTATTTCCTCAAAGATTTTATTTCAAATGGCTTAGAAAACATGAAAGATTCACTGATAATTACGGTCATAGAAGGGGGAACACCTAAAAACATCTATGATCACAACTATAAAGACCTTCAAAATAACTGTTCAAGCAAGGACAAAGGGCATGATCAAAACAAACCTCCTTGGATAACTTAAAACAATGATACTTCAAAGGGAGACTTCAATAACAACTTTCAAGTGGCAGCAGACAAGCGGCGAAAACCATAAATCATGCTAAAACCATATATTTGAACTATTAGAGAAATAAACAAGCATGAGACTAAAGAGAGACATTGAAGACTCTAAAATACCTTAGCAGAAGAAAACATTAAACAGTGAAGGATGAACATGTCTAAGGTGCTTCTAGGAGTCATTTCATAGCCTAAAACTTTCATCCTATTGTAGTAAGCATTTATGAAACAAAATGAAAACAAGAGAAAACATTTGACAGTTCAGAATAATTCACCAACAGCCAAGCTCATGGATCCAATGATAGAGCCTTCGCAACAACAAGCATGTAACAGCATCATGAAGCTTCCAAGACTTCAATTTCTTCCTCAACTTCGGACAGACTATGTATTATTTCAGAGAGTTTCAGTATTGCAACTAGTGAGCAATCAACCAACAAATCCTCATCTTCTTTAGAAGTATTTATAGAAGAAATGAGGAGGTGGAAGAGTTTAGGATTGAAATGCAATAAATTCTACACTAAATGCAACTCCTAGCCTTGAAAACCATGCAAGGTCTAATGCAGGAGAGCATTGAATTATGATTCTGCTATATTTACTCTATTTCAGTCTTTTAGGCTCAAGGGGAAAAAGGGATTGACTTCAAGGCCCGTTTATCTCTTTACAATAACTTCTCTCACAGTTTTAAAATATGTTATTTCTTTGGTAATAACTGTTTAGGTGTCTTTATGCAAATATCTTCGAATTGGGCAATAAGTAGGCCTTCTTTTGATTGTTTTGAGGCTACAGGTGGCTCTGTGGTAGCTGGGGGATTCAATTAGCCCCTGATGTGGTAGTAGAGGCTTCTCGATTTGATAGATATTATTTTTTTAACGTAAAATACCTTTAATTTACTTGAGTTCTGTGTTTTAGGCTTAATGAAGCCTAATTTCTATCCTCTGGTCTTAAAACTGTCTTTAATTGTGGAGCAGGTCTTTGATTAATCGAATTAATGCCTTAATCCTTTCAAAACTCTGTAAACAGTCTTAATTTCTTCACCTATGCTTTGATTTCATATTGTCAAACTGATACTCTTCGATTGTGGTGTTTTTGTGTTTCCATTGTTGTTGCAGGCGCACAGAGGTTGTATAAAGACATCAGTGCTCATGAGGCACTGATAAAATGTAATTTGGAACCCTGAAGAATGATTTCCTTTATGAAATAAATTCCTAGGGGATCGTCATCCTCGACCTTCAATTTTCCTTTAAAACAATTGAAGAATCATTAAAATCTGGACAAACACAAAAAGTTACAAAAATCCTGCGTGGCTGGGTAAAAACTGCTTTGGAGGCTTAGGTTAGAGCATGACTGTTGGATGAAAACATCCGATGCCGGAGATTGCTTGCTGAGATCAAAGGAAGGTGGTTGGGAAAATTGCGGTGGGATTAAGAGGGGTTCGTCGATCTGCAAAGATCGACGGTCAAGATTGATCGGGAAAATATTATGTAGAAGGGCCACATTTTCATGAAATGGAAGAAATAACCAAGGAAATGGGCGAAAAACCTTAGGCAGAAGGAAAAATGCAGTCAAATGAATTTTTGGGTTTCGGAAATAACCTGGACCATCGGATGAGATCGGCCAAAGAGATCGACGACTGAGAATGATTTAAGAAATCCCTTGGAGGATGGGTGGAGGGCGATAGTTCAATAGTCAGATGAAATTTGGGCCGCTGGATGAATGTGATGAACGGCGGAGATCAAATAGGAGGAAAAAAATGTAATGAGGGGAAGGTGGTTTCAGCCAGAGAAACCACTGTTTTCGCGATTCTCTTGAGTGGTTTCCAAATTTCTCAAAAAAACGAGATACACTCCGCCGCTGGCCACTTGTCTAGATGAAAACCACTTTTTTCACATAATTTTTTGGCCTTAAACCTCTGGCGTAGAAAAAATGTGAAACTCAATGCCAGCCGTTGAATGGATGGGCGCAAATCCAACAGTGCAGATTGCACGCGAAGGAGGGCAAGATGCACAGACGATAAAAGGTGGGGCGGGGTCAAAACGATTTTAATCTGGACCGTTAGATCAGGGAATGGATGGTGGAGATTTGATCTGGAGAAGGTTAGGACCCAAAGGAGTTGGGCCTATCGGGTTTATTTTAGACCGTCAGATGAGAGGAACGAACGGTCCAGATTAAATCTCAGGGTTAATTAAAATAAAATAGGAGGCGAGGGTCAGGCAGAGTTGGGTTAATATGGGCTGTTTATCAATAGAGATCAACGGTGGAGATTTTCCCGAAAAACTTATACAGTGGGGCTTGAGGAATAACAAAGGGAAATGAGGATTCATTTGGACCGTCGGATTTAGAAGAATGGATGACCCAGATGTAATCGGAAGATTGCGATCGGTGGGGACAAAGGGATCAAAGCGCCGATGCGATTGAACGAGGGTAGTTGATCTGAGGATCAGATCGATGGCGGAGATTTCTTTATGAATGTCGAAGGCGGGAAAAAAAAAGTGCTTATGAACAGAGAGATGAGGGCCGTCGGATCTAGGCCCGGCGGGGAAGATCAACGGCTGAGAAGACATAAGAAGGTGGCCAATCGGAGTGGGCAATGACAATTAAAATATTCTCGACGAAAAATCTTCGATGCGAGATCTCATAGACCGTTTAATCATTTTAGATCAACAGCTGGGATTCGCCCAACCAATGAACTGTTCGGTTTCGTTACAATATGAAAAATGGGGTTTTTAATTAAAATACAAAGGGAAAATTGTTTCGAGGGGTTTATATGGTGTTTAGCGCCCAATTGTGGGGCCTTCGGGTATATGAAAAGATAAAGGGATCGCGGGTTATAAAAGAGGAGCCAATCACATCGGGTCTTTCCTTTAAACAAAGAAATGCGCCCATCGTAAACCTCCGATTGCGATTAGCGCTCGGGACTTTAACTCTTGGTTTTGGGCGTGGGTTATATGGTGGGGAAGTGGTTTTGGGGCTAGGGCCAAAAGGGCTTAAGGCCTTAGCACAAAAGGGTTCCTTTTTATGATTTTTCAAGGATTTTTTAAGGATTTTGAAAGCTTCTGATAAGGAAAAAAAGGAGTTTTAAACCTTATCAAAGGAGTTTTTATGAAGGGAAGGATGGAAATGAGGGAAAATAGAGGAATTTTTATAAGGTAAAAGGGGATAAAAAGGAGGTTAATTATGAGTGAAAGGAGGGGTAAAATGAAGGAAAAAATGGAGTTTTTTGCAGCAGTCTTTTCTTCAGGAAAACAACAGTTTTTCAGAATTGAGAGGGAAACAGCAGTGAAGATTAACTCAAGTATAAGTCATCTTCACAAGACTTCATGAACTAACAATTTGGTAATAAAATTTTTTCTTGAAGGCTTTCAAAAATAATTTAGACACCATTTGATATGACAAATTTTATAGGTGGCTAACAAATCATAGTTGATTAATTTGAGTATCAGGGATCCACTCCACCAATAGATGTTGAGAGTGCCTTTCATTGTGTTAGGAAAATTTGCAAAAATTTGATTGCAGAAATAGTAGTAGGTTCCTGGGGCCATATCCTCAAAAATATTATAGTTTTGAGTGGCCCATGAATTAGGATTATTTGTAGTATTACCAAGTGTGCCTTTAAGTGTATGTGTCAAAATTTAAACAATTATTTATCAAAGTGAAGAATACCTTTAGGCGAAGTAGGATTTACAAGTTTTGATGTGGAAGTACTACTCTCAAGATTCTCATTGTTATGTGCTCTAATCATGAAATTGATTGCTTATTCCAGCATAAATGTATCTTCTGTGGATGCTGAGGCATTATAAGAATAAATTCACCCACTACCCCCTCATTGAAAATATTGAGGGATCACAACCATGTGTTTTTGTTGAGTCATAAATGCATTCATCAAGACATCAGGATGATGATTATTGTTTTGTTGTGAGAGGTAATGATGGATCTCATCCATCCAAGGAAGTGTTGGAAATACTGAGAAGGGGGGTGAATCAGTATTTCTTTCAATTAGAGAATTAGTTAATATTCAATTATTATTAGTGTTTGTACAATGATAGAAGCAAACAAGAGGAACACAAATGCACACAGTTTTTGAGGTGGAAACCCACTCCGGGACAAAAAACACCTAATGATTTTCTAATAATTCTTTTCAACTCCAATTGGAAATAAAGCTCCAACTTCCTAGAATATAGAAAAGCATTCTTCTCTAGCTCCCACTGGATGGACGCTCCAATGCCCGAGATTCTTTAGTAGTCACTAAACAGATTCCCCAACACCCAATGAGCTACAATTCACCCTAGCACCACCCTAGCACCCTATAGAAGAATAAAAGAAGAATGGACTCCCGTACCAAGGAAAATGGTCCACTTTACAATGATATAGAATGATGTAGAAGAAGAAGATATAGTAGACCATAACCTCAAATTTGACACAACCACCTAATGATGATCCTAGACCTTCCAACACTGCCTCTTCAACCCTTGGCAGATTGACACTAGTATAATTTTTAGAATAATGTATTTACAATGACTAAGTACAATGATACCTTTACAATGATTGTATGCAGTGCTGCCCACTTGAAGAATTCATATGATGAACTTCTTGCTGTTGTTATGCACCTTGGTTGCTGCTCTTGTCATGCTACTCTCTGCTGCACCTTTTTTTTCTTTTCTGCCGTAGAAATTATGGTCCTTTGCAATCCTTGACAACACATGATCTAGCTTTTTCGTGCCTTCTAGGAGCTCGATATTGAATTTGGTGTATCTCTATTATTTCAGATCCTTAATATCTGATTTTCGGTCCTGTAGTAGTCCTCTGAGTCTTCTTTCCAATGCCATAGGTATGACCCAATTTGGATTCTTCAAGAGATGTTTATACCCAATCTCTCACAATGCCCTAATTATGGACTATTTCAGCAGAGCGCACTTGTACGTCGTGCCACGTGTCATTTTTTCTTCATTTGTTTCTAGAATTTATAGAGAGAAAATTAAAAATTGTGCACTATCCGTCACTTTTTATGGCATTACAATCCGATAATCAGAGAGAGAGTTATGATTAATTTACCAAGGTCACTTCTTTGAGATGAATTTCAGGAGCCTGCAAAAACCCTGACTTACACAGATCATATCTCCAAAAATATTGTGCACCTTGCTTTGAAATGTTTACTGTAGCTTCCTCAGGATTTTGGATTTGCCTCATAAAAATTTCAGCTTGTGAACCTTCATAGAAAAGAAGTTATAGTGAAAATTCCAAGATGACCTGTTTTAGATAGCCGAATCCCTTGCATAAGGAGGAAATGAAGATCACAATTTATATCAATGCTTAAGTTGAGAGGGGCTTCAACAAGTGAAGGTGGGAGGGATCTTAGGAGCTTAAAAAATATTAATTATAACTTTTCAATGACCCATGCCCCAACACCATGGGGTTTTAGCCCACTAACTGGGAGTACAAACTTCAAACATGAATATCTCTCAAAATGTGAGGAATTACATGGCGTGCCATATATCAACGGAAACATCTCGACAAGTAGAAACCATAAAAGGAATTATTGACCCAGAATATATTAATTTGGTAGGTAAAAATTCCCATGAAATATTGGGTTAGCCCCTGGTGCTGCTTGGGTTGACATCAATGAAAATCACTAATCAATTATTTCCCCCTTTGGCATTGATGGAAACATAAGTACTCCCCCTGCGATCATGACACCTCTTCCTACAACATTCTCTCCCCCTTTGACATAAATGGAAAAGGGTAACTCCCTCTAAAACACAACCATCCTACAGACCTATACACACTTCCACTCACGCTGACACACAACCATCCTACAGACCTGTACACACTTTCACTGCCCCTTTATATTCTGAAAAAGGAAAATATAATGAGAACTTGGGAGAATCCCAAGCTTCTAGCAAAGATATTCCAATGTTGGTGAATATTTAATATGTGATTCTTTTCATGTTGCTTGGAATCTTGCTACTTGTCCAACTGCTTACATAAAATTTGGTCGGGAGGCTGTTACATATAGAAGACTACTAATCATAGATCTGTACAACCTTTGATCCACATCCTTAGATGAGTCGTCAATGCTCAATTTGCAACCAAGTAAAGACATCTCTAAATCACTTTGCACCTTTGTAGCAAAATTCTTACTTAGTCAATCATCATTGCTACCAATTATTGTATCATCCTCTTTAGCTATTAGACATGCTTTAGTTGCTTCATCCAGAACATATATGTTGTTTGGAGCTCGACTTGCTATAGCCACAATTTCACCATACACGCCTTTCCTGATTTCACATTTCGTGGAGTTGAATAGTATTGTGTGTCCTTGATCACACATTTGTCCAACACTGAGAAGATTGTGATTCATGTTTTCAACCAATAGAACATTCTTGGCTAGAACATATTTGCTTCCGAGAGTGACAGTACCTGATCCTATAACATTTGAAGATCCATCATTTCCAAAGGACACGGTTCAATCCTTCTTCTCTTTCAGAGATACAAATTTATTTCTATCTCCAGTCATATGCGTTGAGCAACCGCTATCAACATACCACACATCTTTGTTCTTTTGAGCCTTGAGAGCGAGAGCACAATTATCATTCTTCTTCTTCTTCCATGTTCATTCATTCTATGGCTTCGAAGATTCTTCTGGAGGATTTTCAAGTCTGTAGTCTTTGCCTATGTGTCCAAAGTTTTGACATTTGTAACATTCAATATTATTGCTTAAATGTTCAAATCTATTGATATTTCGCTGAGCCCTGGGAGGTTCATATTTGATAGATCTCCTAGAATTGTATTCGTTCCTAGGGTATGTGCGACATTCTACAACTTTATGACCAAATTTTCCACATGAATAACAGTAGCCATAAAAAATATGTTGGTACATAGATGGAAATTTTCGTCGAGGAATTGTCTTCCAAGGTTGTTCTTGCAAATCTTGTCCAATGAAATATACATGCATGTCAGATCTTATAGGTTCATTGTATTTTGTTGTAGAAGGTCCTGCTTCTTCTTCTTTGTAACCGATGCCAGTTTTTTCGTTGTAAGATCTTTGATTGTTGATGAGTTCTTCCAATGCCCTTGAGTTGTTGGCATAATTTTGGATAGTTTTTCCTTTCTTCACTTCCTCACACAGCGAGACTACTTTGGGTTCTAATTCTTACCTTTCCTGGTTGCTTTCTTCCAACTTCTTTTGAAGTGACTCTTCAATGCATTTGTGTTCTTCAACTTCAATTTTGATACCTTGAACTTGTTCTTCAAGATTTTTGGAATGGATCTTCTCTGCCTTGAGATATTTTATAAGCTTGATTGCTTCCTCATAAAATTCATCTATGGTCCATCCTTCTTCTTCGTTGTTTTATACCTCTTGCTTATTGTGCTTCAGTTTATTGTGCTTGGCCATAAACAATACTCTCTCGTTGGCTTCTTCTTCACTATCATTTTCTTCATCGGATGATGAGCTATCTTCTTTAGAGAGAAAGTTCCTTTTGGATCCTTGCTTGTTGAATTTCTTAAAGCCTTTCTTTCTTTTTGAGTTGCCATTACTTTTGTTTGAACATTTTGCTGCAAAATTCCCAACCTCATTACAGCTGAAACATATCAATGGAAGTTTACCTTTGAATTGTCCCTTACCAATTTGTAGTTTTCTCATGAAGTAAGCATATTCTTCATCTGAAATACCTTCTTCATCATCTCCCTTTTCTTCACACTTGCAGGTGCATGTCTTTTCAATTGAAGGTTGTTTATCCTTATTGGTTTTCTTAGACGCAACGAACGCAGTTTCTGATGTGAAGTACCCTCTTCTTCATCAAGTCTCATTTCATATGCTATGAGAACTCCATTTAATTCCTCTTTGTTGAGTTTGTCCAGATTTGCACTGTATTTTAAGACCGATACCTTTGGGTTGAATCTCCCTGGTAACGTTCTAAGAATCTTCCGTATAATAGTCTTCTCGTCAACTGGCTCTCCCAATCCTTCCAGAGTATTGGTTATTTCATCAACGTATTGAAAGTATGCAACAATGTTGCAATCTTCTTTCATTCCGAGTTGCTCAAATTTTTCTCTATAGATTTGAAGCTTTGCTTCTTTGACATTTGAGTCACCTTCATATATATTCTCAAGCTTGTTCCATACATTTTTGGCAGTTTTACAACCCAACACCTTATGATAAGCAGATTCAATAAGTCCATTGATAATAATATTCTTTGCTTTCGCATCATTTACCAAATTCTTCTTACCTTGTTCATCCGTAGTTGATGTAAATCCATTTTGAATAGTGTCCCATACTTCGTAACCTTGCGCCAAGAGATAGACCTCCATTATTCCTTTCCAGAGTGCATAATTATTTTCATTGAATAGAGGTACACCATTCTTGGTATGCTCCATGACCTCCTTCCAGCTGTTAAACTGCTATTGAAGGAACCAAGCTCTGAAACCAATTGTTGGAAATACTGAGAGGGGGGGTGAATCAGTATTTATTTCAATTAGAGCATTAGTTAATCTTCAATTATTATCAGTGTTTGTACAATGATAGCAGAAAACAAGAGGAACACAAATGCACACAATTTTTAAGGTGGAAACCCACTTCGGGACAAAAACCACCTAATGCTTTTCTAATAATTCTTTTCAACTCCAATTGAAAACAAAGCTCCAACTTCCTAGAATCTAGAAAAGCATTCTTCTCCAGCTCCCACTGGATGGATGCTCCAACACCTGAGATTCTTCAGTAGTCAACTGAACGGATGCCCCAACACCCAATGAGCTACAACTCACCCTAGCACCACCCTACCACCCTATAGAAGAATAAAATAAGAATGGACTCTCGTACCAGGGAAAATGGTCCACTTTACAATGATATAGAATGATGTAGAAGAAAAAGATATACTAGACCATAACCCCAACTTTGACACAACCATCTAATGATGATCCTAGACCTCCCAACATTGCCTCTTCAACCCTTGGCAGATAGACACTAGTATAATTTATAAAATAATGTATTTACAATGACTAAGTACAATGATACCTTTACAATGATTGTATGCAGTGTTGCCCACTTTAAGACTTCATATGATGAATTTCTTGCTGCTATTATGCACCTTGGTTTTTACTCTTGTCATGCTACCGTATGCTACACCTTGTTTTGCCTTTCTTCCATAGAAAGTCTGGTCCTTTGCAATCCTTGACAACACATGATCTAGTTTTTTCTTGCCTTCTAGGAGCTTGATATTGAATCTAGTGTATCTCTGTTATTTCAGATCCTCAATATTTGATTTTTGGTCCTATAGTAGTCCTCTAAGTCTTCTTTCCAATGCCATGGGTCTGACCCAATTTGGATTCTTCAAGAGAGATTTATACCCAATCTCTCACAATGCCCTAATTATGGACTGTTTCAGCAGAGGGAAATTGTACGGCGTGCCACATGTCACTGTTTCTTCATTTGTTTCTAAAATTGATAGAGAAAAAATAAAAAGCTGTGCACTATCTGTCACTTTTTATGGCATTCCAATCCGATACTCAGAGAGAGAGTTATGACGAATTTACCAAGGTCACTTCTTTGAGATGAATTTCAGGAGCCTGCAAAAACCCTGACTTACATAGATCACATCTCCAAAAATATTGCGCACCTTGATCTAGAAAAGCATTCTTCTCCAACTCCCACTGGATGGATGCTCCAATGCCTGAGATTCTTTAGTAGTCACTTAACGGATGCCCCAACACCCAATGAGCTACAACTCACCCTAGCACCACCCTACCACCCTATAGAAGAATAAAAGAAGAATGGACTCCCGTACCAAGGAAAATGGTCCACTTTACAATGATATAAAATGATGTAGAAGAAGAAGATATACTAGACCATAACCCCAACTTTGACACCAACACCTAATGATGATCCTAGACCTCCCAACACTGCCTCTTCAACCCTTGGCAGATAGACACTAGTATAATTTGTACAATAATGTATTTACAATGACTAAGTACAATGATACCTTTACAATGATTGTATGCAGTGCTGCCCACTTGAAGACATCATATGATGAACTTCTTGATGTTGTTATGCACCTTGGTTGCTGCTCTTGTCATGATACCCTCTGCCGCACCTTGTTTTTCTTTTCTGCAGTATAAATTCTAGTCCTTTGCAATCCTTGAAAACACATGATCTAGCTTTTTCTTGCCTTCTAGGAGCTCGATATTGAATCTGGTGTATCTCTATTATTTCAGATCCTTAATATCTGATTTTCAGTCCTGTAGTAGTCCTCTGAGTCTTCTTTCCAATGCCATATGTCTGACTCAATTTGGATTCAGGAGAAATTTATACCCAATCTCTCACAATGCCCTAATTATGGACTGTTTCAGTAGAGCGAAATTGTATGGCATGCCACATGTCACTGTTTCTTCATTTGTTTCTAAAATTGATAGATATAAAAGTAAATACTATGAAATATCCATCACTTTTTATGGCATTCCAATCCGATACTCATAGAGAGATTTATGATGAATTTACCAAGGTCACTTCTTTGAGATGAATTTCAGGAGCCTGCAAAAACCCTGACTTACACAGATCATATCTCCAAACATATTATGCACCTTGATCTGAAACTTTTACTGCAACTTCCTCAGGATTTCTTCTTCACCTCATAAAAATTTCATCTTCTGAAACTTCGTAGAAAAAAATTTATAGCGACAATAGCAAGATGACTTGTTTCAGATAGTCGAATCCCTTGCATAAGGAGGAAATGAAGATCACAATTTATATGAATGCTTAAGTTGAGAGGGGCTTCAAAAAGTGAATGTGGGAGGGATATTATGAGCTTAAAAAATATTAATTATGACTTTTCAATGACCCATGCCCCAACCCCATGGGGTTTTAGCCCACTAACTGGGGGTACAAACTTCAAACATGAATATTTCTCAAATCGTGAAGAATTACATGGCGTGCCATATATCAACGGAAACATATCAACAAGTAGAAACCATAAAAATAATTATTGACCCAGAATATATTAATTTGGTAGGTCAAAATTCCCATGCAATATTGGGTTAGCCCCTGGTGCTGCTTGGGTTGACATCAATGACAATTGTTGATCAACAAGAAGCTCATGAGTAAGATGGTCCTACCCACAAATATTGCAAGGAAAATTATTCTTTATACTTTTTTCATTCAGTCCATCCTGAATGGTTGCTTTTGTTTGAGGTTCTCCTTGTTTAGTGTTGGAAGGTTTGCTGGATTTTTTTCTCTTCTACTTACCTCCTAGTTATTGAGGGTTATTTGCAAGTGTGGAATGGTTAGAGTTCACTTTTTAGGTTTGAACATGAGAACTAGGATTTTCAGTGATAGGATTATCATCCAGGGCACTATAAGATATGTTCATTTGGCCCATCTGAGTGTCTACTTATCATATGTTTCTTGAGGATACAAACCCCACCACACTATCAACATGGGTGTTGATTTTTTTATTCGATATATCAATCAATGGTCAAGGAAAATTAGGAATTATTTTATATATAGTTCCCACAAAATAGATCAAGTCCAATTGATAGGCACACATGATGGTTTGTTCCTCTATTTGGGATCCTACCTTAGCAACATCTTCAACAATCCTACGAAAGAGGGAATTGGTAAACCACCCATGCAACAACTTGGTAACACCCCTAGGAACAAAAATATTCTTGAAATTTTGTTGATCTCTAGGAACAAAGGGTGTTCCATGAGGAGATTCTTCTTGGAAAGAAGTTCAAGACCCTAACGATTGACTACAATGAGGAAATTGGAACCCATAAAAAACATAAGTACCCCTAGTTGTGCTAGGGAATGGCATTGAATTAGTTTGATTACCCCAACCAAATGCAATCCAATATTGCATATGAATGAACTTCCTACAGATATCCAAGCAAAAATAGTGGGATTTGTAGATGTAAATCTGATCATGTGGAGTTCAAACCTCCTACATTTGTGTTTGGCAAGAAAATAGCTCTTGCATACAAGACATAACTCCCTAGGTTAAGAAACCAAACAATAGAACAGAAAAATTATATACATAGAAACATTCTTGATATTACCATCAAATCATAGATGTAATATTGGATGAATGGTTCATAACTTTTTTTAAATTCTTGTATTCACTGTTATTTGTTATATATTTCAATCTCATTCTTAAAGCTCCAAAAAAATATATGCAAAGAGAAAAACATAAAAACTATTAAAGTGTGTGATATGTAAATGATTTAACATAATATTTACAATAGATCAAGTAATATCATACCAATCACCATAACAATGAATGTGGGAAATAAATATGCATTTGTATTATAAGGAAAAGGATAGAGTTACAACAAAATCATTGATCTTGATAGATTCTTCCCAATAGACCTCAATTCCAACCTTGCATTAAAAATCCTTCAATGGGTACTTCAACAGAGTAGAACTATAGTTTCAAGAGTAAAAACAAAACTCTTTCCCTTGGAGTGTACTTCTTTTATAGGACAAGGATGGAAGTTTGAGATCCACTTAGGTAGAAGCTAGATACACAATGGATGGGATGGGACCCACTATGATAGGGATGAGATACATCATGGTAGAAGTTAGAACCCATATCCTCACCACATGGAAAGATACCGTCACTGGGTTCTAGAAAGGAAGGTTTGTAACCATTTTTTATTTTTTACCCATGTAAGAATACCATCACACATTTAAGGAAGGAAAGTTGCATCACCATTGCAACATGTTTATTATGCAAGGTGCAACGTCGCAGGTTCTAGTACTGGTACCTAAGTTGATCTCAAAAAATAGGGATTTTAAGGTATGTAATCAATATTTTGATACTTCATGCATAGATGTTTCTTCCATATTTCTAGGGGATTGATAGCAATAGTCCTTTGAATGGCGAAAGATATAGATTTTACATCATTTGCATGGATGTGAAAAATTGATGTGTAACAGGTTGCCACATAAAGTACAAAGTTAGAAAAGGTATCATGATTTAAGTGCATTTAAATTATGTGAAGGTTGGAATAAAGGAACAACTTGTTTGAAACTGGCAAGTTAACAATAAAGAGATTATAGTACAATATCATCATATTATCATCACTAAGGTAGGCATTCTGATACTCAAAATAAAAATAACTGTTGGGGCCCTTGTTTTGTTTAGTTTTTGAAATATTGGCTAAGACATTTTGAATTTTGACCTTTTTGAGTTGCGGCATGAAGACACATGGCAACCGCGACCGCGCCGCAACTACCAGGAGTCGCGGAGCTACCAAGGTGGCGTGGAAGCATGCGATAGCTGGAGAAAGAACAGGGACAAGTACAGATGAAGGAAACACACAGCAGAAGACAAAAAGTGGAACACGCAGATAACAGGAGAGAAGACGAGAGAAGTTGAAGTAAAGACACAGAGGAACTGATATTTGCGAGAGCGGGTGAATAAATAATAGTCACCCGGCTGAGAAGAAGAGGGGATGCTGAAGAGGTTGAGAGACTCGTGACAGAGGAAGACACATAGAGCGACTGCAGGAGAATCATGCAGGACCTTCCTATGGTTCTTCTTCTTCTCTATTCTACTTTTCTGTTCCGAAATCCATCTGTATCAGATTTGTAAGCTATCAGTGAGAATGCCATGTAATCATGTGTTTGGCCAAGAGATTAATACAATGGAAGGTTGTTGTCTCAATAAGATGTTTATGTGCTTGTAATGTGTTTATGTTGGTTTAAAATTTTATTTGCAAATGTCTGAATGCTTATTAAGTGATCTTGCGTATATAATTCTGTATATGTAATCGATGCACTGTCCTTCATGAGTTGCGGGTTTGTTCCTTGCCATTGATCTAATCCCCTTCTGCATGTGGTTGCGGCACGCCTCGGGTGAGACGCACTGCTCTCCAGAGTAGGGTGAAAATGCCGGCGTGTTCCTAGACTACACCGGACCCCTTTGTTGGCCACAACTCTTGAACCTGGGTCTTGTCCGCGAGACCTGACTTCTCGCCAATAAATGGTTCCGTTGCTGGGACCTGCATGTTCTGAGGGGATCTAGATCATGGTATCGAGGATTTTTGAAGGAGCGATACGGCGATGGTGAGATGATCATCTTGACCAGTTCATTTCTCAGCAAGCAGAGTTGACCAAGAAAAAGGAGGCGGCGATCAAGGAGCTTGTTCTTTTCTCTGACTCAGCCAGTGATACGTACGAAATTTTCTGGGGAAGGTTCCCTACGGACCTTTACAATTGGTTGCGGAGGTTACGAGCAACGGTACCCCAAGAAGGCTTGCGGAAGATAAAACGCAGGTGGGCGCACGAAGACCTGGTGGCACTGCATCGAGTAGACACTGAACTAACCCGCGCGGTGGATTTTTGGGTAAGAACCACGTTGGAAGGATACACTGTGGAGTTTGCTGCTGAGTGCTACCAATCCTTCTCGAAAGCCGAGGATGTTTTTCATTCAGGGCTAAGAGGGAAGCTGTTGAAGGAGATTCTGATGTGGATCAAAGCTTTGATGGTGGATGAAGGGTTGATTGAATTCCACAAAACGAGTATGGAAGTGTAAACCACCCGTTCTGGGGGAAGGGTCGAGGGGACCGATGCTGTGTAGAATGTGAAAGTGGGGAGTGGGGAATGGATGTTGAGGCCGCATGCAAGTTGCAGGAGCAACGTGCGCATCGGCGGGCACAGATCGCCGATAGGTGGCGAAGAAGGGTAATGCGAGATTTGAAGAGAAGGGAGATCGAGAGGAAAAATCAGAAGGAGGCGCCTCAGAGGACAGGAACTATGGGTTTGGATACCCGGGAAGAAGATGGGACAGCGGTGGAAATGCAGTGGGTGCATGGGAGCCCAGCGATGCGAGAAAGAGAGATAGTGACTAGAGAAGATAATGGAAATATGCGGCCCGAAGAGAGTTCCGATGATGAATGGCACGATGTGATGCAGTGGATGTTTCAAGATCAGACGGCACCCACCCCTCCAGGCAGCCCTACTTCTCACCTTCTGCATGGCCAGGATCCCGACCTTCCCCTGGTACTGTATCAACCTTTAAGTAATATTTTTATTCAGTTACAAGCATTGAGTCGGTCATACAATAGTTCATCAACGTCAGTAACGTCCGGTAACAGCAGCATTACTAGTAGTGGTATTTTTCCTAGTGGGACCGTTACGCAACCAGGACCTGGAGGCTTTATCCTGGTCAATTCTCCGCAAGTACACATGGCTGGATCTTTCACCCGGTATCCAGAGTTCTCTGGCTGGGGCAATGATGATGTAGGGCAACACTGGTACCTGTGCGAAGCCATCTGGAGGGCTCGCCAGACGCCAGATGTAGGGAAGTTAATAGAATTCCAAACCACGCTCAAAGAGAGGGCTCTGCGATGGTTTATGAAGTGGTCTGAGGCTCATCCTAACCCCGTAATTGCGGACGTGAAGTGGGATTTTGTCCGCGAATTCAAGCTTCCCCAGATAGACCAGCAGGGCCTGTCAGAGCTGTGGGAAATTAAGCAGAAGGAAGGTGAGACCGCGTGGGAGTTGATGCGGTGAGTCAAGGACGCGATCGGGAAACTTAGCTACCCGATCGATCCAAACCACCAGAGGGACTGGTTCATCAAGGCTCTGCTCCCCTTGACACGAACCCCTCTCACCCAGCAGAAGATTGATAATCTGCAGGACGCTTTGGAGCAGGCCATGAAGATTGAAGCCATGGCGGGCCACCCCCAGGAATATCGGGGGGGGGGGGGACGACCCCGCAAGATCCTTCTTTGATAGGGTTGCAACACCAGATTGCCAGCTTGACTGAAAAGCTCAAGGAGCTTCAACCAGTGAGACCAGCGCGACCGAATGTTCGGTGTACTCATTGCCTGGTCAAGGGCCACGTCGCAACCGAGTGTCCTCGGTTGCGCGGCGCAGGGGCAGGGCCCTCGGTCGCAACGATTCAGGGGGGTCCACCACCTGGTGGCGGCGCGGCAATAAACCCGCAGGGAGTATACCAGCCGCAACAGACTTACGCGGGGTTCCCACCGCAACCGGGTTCCTCCACCACAGAGTACTGCGAGATTTTCCGGACACTGGGGCATCCTCCTCGGATGTGCCTGATATTACAGAAGTACTCCACGGTCCCGAATAATGCATACTGCGAATTTTTTGTTTCCACGACTCACAACACTGAGCAGTGCAGGGCGCTTAACGCACTTGCAGATCGACTGGATCATCCCTCCTACAGGGTGAACGAGGCTCCAAGAGGAAGAGGCGGTGGAATGCGGGGAGGCCGCACAAGCGGACGTGGTCCGCTAAAATTTTACAACTGTGACCAGGAGGGTCATGTGGCTTGAGAATGTCCCCTTCCGCAACGACCCTGGTGTTCCCAGTGGCGGGTAAACGCCCACGCTACAGAGGACTGTCCGGAGCTCATCAAGAAGTGGGAAGAACGAGCGAGGCAGAGGGGAGCGAATCTGATAAACTCAGAGCCGCGAGGGACCGCAACCCCAGACTTGCAGAACGTCGCGATCGTGACGAGGGGCGAAAAGAAGACTAGAGAGGATGCCCACGGGAAGGAGCCAGCACGAGTGGTTCGGCCGGCATCCCCGAAGAAGCTGATCGGGGCCGAAGTCCAGAAGAAGTATTTCCAGGAGGCGGTTGAGGCGTTTGCCCAGTTGCAGAATGAAGGAGGTTTGGAGGAGCCCATGCTGCCGGAATCTGGTGCGCAGAACGTCGCAGGTACTGTGGTCGAGGATTGGCTCTTGCTATTCCTCAGGATTGTTGACAACACTGCGCTGCGGCAGCAGCTCAAGCATGCTTTGGAAGGAGCACTGCAGGGGCGCACAGAACTTAGAGACTCGGCGAACGCTGCCCCTCAATACGTGCAGCGCGTCAAACGGAACAAGCAACGAACAGGCAAAGAATTCCGGCTTAACACGCAGGTCGCGGGATTCCAAATCAGTGACACCATGTTGGACTTGGGGTCCGACGTCAACATTCTGCCACGGAAGACATGGGAGGCTCTTGGAAGGCCACGGCTAGCCTATTCACCAATCCAACTCAGGATGGCGAACCAGTATTGAATTTTTCCAATCGGTCGGCTCGAGGGTGTCGAGGTCAACGTTGCGGGGGTGAAGACATACACCGATTTTGAGGTTATTGATATCATGGGCGACAAGGATCCCTATCCCGCCTTACTCGGCATTGATTGGGCTTTTGAGAATTACGCCATCATCGACCTTAAAAAGGAGCTGATGATCTTTGAGGATGGGGAGGTACGGGTCACCCAGCCCCTCGACCCGTATCAGGGCCTGCGATATATGGAAACGGTGGACAATCGGGAGGATGCTCAGATGATGGACCACCTTTATCAGATGACCACAAGAAAGCGGGACAATTATATTAACCCGACCGCGACTGGCTCTGTCAGTTGGCGGAGTGTGCAGAGCTCGGAGCTCGGATCTGAACTCGCTTGGGAAGACTAGCAGCAAGGGGGGTATGAGACCACCACGCGGAGCTGTGCCTCCATTGCCCAAGTCCGATGGGTAGGGACTGAGATCCGCGGATATCCCACCTTGTCGAACATGCGGGTAGTCAATACTTTTATTACCAAGGTGGAAGACGTGGTCCCAGCTGAAAGCCGGATGCCACTTTTGGATGTGGCCTTGCAGTCAACGTCGGCATGGTGGTGGAAAAATCACCGCAACACTCTGCTGCGATGGGAGTGCGTGGTGGATGCTCTGTGGGCACGCTTTAAAGAGGACGAAGGACCCTGCAGTACGCTTAAGTATCATGGAACTTCCGACCCGTGACACCATTTTCGGGCCTGCGAGGAACAGTGGCGTAGCACCCGGTACCCTGAGGAGCTGTGGGTCCACAGGTTTATCCACTCCCTAGGCACCATTCCCCAGGCCTGGTACCTGGAGGAAGAGCGGAAACGGGGAACCCGCTCTTGGCAGGCAGTTGTGGACAAGTTCGTTTGGTGCTTCTCGTTTGAAGGGGAGACAGCGCAGGAGTCTCAGGCCCTACAGGAAATCAAGGAGGTCTTGTTTTTCCGCCATCCCGAGCCTGATGGGGGCCCGGTCGTGCAACGACCTTAGGTCAGGTGCGAGTTGGTTTGCCACCGGATTTACAGTGATCCGGATGACGATAGTCTGGAGGACCTTAGGCATCTCTATTTTGACGAAAAGGAAGGCGAGCGGAGCATCAGTGAAGAGCCGACGACTGAAGGAGTCCATTTACAGCCGCTAAAGACAAAGAAGCTGAACATTGGAACGGACGAGAAACCTAAGCTCGCAACGGTGGGAGACTACTGGGACGAGGAAACGACAAAAGAAATTTTCAGCCTCCTCCAGGAATACGAAGATTTGTTCCCGTCCTCAGTTGCGGACCTGAAGGAGATCAAGGGGGACCTGGGCGAAATGCTTATCGCGCTGAAACCGGAGGCCAGGTCGGTGAAGCACCGACCCTACCAGTTGAACCCACGTATCAAAGAAAAGGTCAAGATGGAGATCGACAAGATGTTGGCTGCAGGTCTTATCTTCCCAGTAGAAGAAGCAGAGTGGGTGAGTCCCATTGTCATCCAGAACAAGAAGGACAAAGCGGAGATCCGTGTCTGTGTAGATTATCGGAGCCTGAACAATGCCTGCATCCACGACCCGTTTCCCACTCCTTTCAGCGATGAAGTTCTAGACCATGTTGCGAGAAACGAAGCTTATTCATTCACTAATTGGTTTTCGGGTTACCATCAGGTGCGCATTGCCGAGGAAGACAAAGCAAAGACGACATTCACCACTGAGTGGGGATCATTTGCATACCACGTTATGCCGTTTGGTCTGAAGAACGCACCGGCTGTGTTTTCCCAGATTGTCATTGCTGCTTTCCGAGAGTACATTCACAAGTTCCTGGAGGTCTACATGGACGACTGGGACGTCTACAGCCTGTTGAAGAAACACGCCTCCCTGTTGCGTATTATGTTTGACCGGTGTCGTCAGCTGCAGATTTCCTTGAACTTGAAAAAATGTATTTTTGCAGTTCCATTCGGCACACTCTTGGGCCACGTGGTGTGCAAGCAAGGGGTCTGCGTCAATCCCGCCAAGGTCGCGGTCATCGTCCACATGGAGGCCCCCGAGACCGTGAAGCAGTTGCGGGCACTGCTCGGGCACACAGGATATTATAGGCGGTTTATTCGCAACTACGCAAAAATTACGACCCCTTTGGAGAAACTGTTGCGGAAGTCAGAAGTGTTTTAGTGGACGGCGGAGTGCAGGAAGGCACTTGACACATTGAAGGAGAAGTTGGCGACGACACCCATACTTGTGCATCCTAACTGAGATAAGCAGTTCCATGTGCATATTGATGCGTCTGGTATTGCACTTGGGGCTGTATTGGCGCAACCCGGGGAGACGACAGTTGACAACTCCGTACACTTCGCCAGCCGTTGGTTATCGAATGCGGAGAAGAACTACACCACGACCGAGCGGGAGGCGTTGGCGATGGTGTACTCCCTCCAGAAGTTCCGCCACTATCTTCTGGGCGGCAAATTCACATTCTTCACAGACCATTCTGCATTGAAGTATCTGGTAAATAAGCCTGTGTTGGAAGGACATATATGTCGCTGGCTTCTACTTTTCTAGGAATTCCCGTTTGAGGTGATTGTCAAGACTGGCAGGTTGAATGTTGGTCCCGATCATTTATCCAGGTTGGAGATGGGAGAGAATGAAGGCTCGTTGGACGATCAGCTACTGGATGTCGACCTCTTTCGGGTTGAAGCAGTACCATACTACCTGGCTGACATTGCCACTTATCTGACCACGGGACAATGCCCTCAGGATTACAACCCGCTCCAGAAATGCCACCTGGTTGTCCGGGCGGCCGACTACCAATTGATCGCGGGGCAGCTATACAAACTGAGCCTTGATGAGGTGTTGCGTAGATGTGTTCTTGACCACGAACGGGAAGCGGTGATGTGGGAATGTCACAGTGGTGTTGCGGGAGGGCATGTGGGTGCGAAACCCACCACAAGGAAGGTGCTCCAAGCTGGGCTGTGGTGGCCGACGGTACATGCTGACTGTAAGGCCTACGTGAAGCGCTGCGATGTTTGCCAGCGGACGGGAAGGCCTTCACACCGCGACGAGCTTCCGCTACACCCAGTGCATGTGTTGCAGCCGTTCGAAAAGTGGGCTGTTGATTTCGTAGGTCCCATCGCCCCAGTCGCCAGACACTCCAAGGCCTGGTACATCATTACCGCCACGGATTACCTCACCCGGTGGGCTGAGGCAGTAGCGGTACACGACTGCTCGACAGAGACCACTGCCGGGTTCATTTTTGAACACATCATCAGCCGGTTTGGCTGCCCCCGGAGCTTGACCAGCGATCAGGGTACGCATTTCATTAATGCCACGGTCAAGTCACTACTGGACACATTTATGATTCAGCATCATAAAAGCAGCCCATACCACCCGCAGGCCAATGGTACTGTGGAAGCATTCAACAAGATTCTCGAAAAAGGCTTGACTAAAATTTGCAATGCTCAGCGTGACGATTGGGACGAGCGTCTCCCAGCGGCATTATGGGCCTACCAGACCACAGTGAAGCGTTTGACCAACCAGACACCATTCCAGTTGGTGTATGGCCGGGAAGTTGTGATTCCCACCGAGTTCACTGTACCCAGTCTTTTGATCGCAACGTCTCTCCAGTTCTCAGAAGAGGAGTCGCTCCAGGAACGCCTCCAGGAGCTACAGGAGCTGGATGAGGCCCGATTCCTGGCGGAGTTCCACCAGAAGGTTCAGAAGGCCAGGCAGAAAGCGTGGCATGACCGCCACATCAAAACCAAAGCCTTCCAAGTTTGCGGCAAAGTTCTCTTATATGATAGCCGGTTCCAGAAGTTTCCAGGCAAGCTCCAGATGCACTGGTTGGGACCCTACTTTGTCATCGAGATCCGCGACTCAGGAGCCGTTCGGTTGGCACAGCTGGACGGTACAGTTCTCCCTGGGTGGGTGAATGGCGCATGCCTGAAACCCTACCAGGAGTAGGTCCCTTTCACTTTTCATCAATAACTCTCGCAACCGAGAGAACCCGTAGAGTAGCTTAGTCGAATAACTCTCCCGCAACTGGGATGAGCGTAGGGAGTCTTTTCTGTTCATAGGCAGTCTGTCAAATAACCGGTCAGTTGCGGGTACCTCACCACAACCGACTGTGGTCGGGGTGGACCAGTCCAGTGTGTCACAGCACCAGTCCAGCGTGTCGTCCGTGTAGGATCCATCCTCGTGCCAGTGTCAGTCTAGGTCATTTCCATCAGTCCTTTTGTCAGTCCATAGGATCGCTCAGATTTGCCTCATAAATTACCATAAGTAGACTGTAATCGTACCATAATCATTTTCCATCACCCGCAGTTCCCTCAGCCTTCGCGTCCGCCCATCTCCCCATGACACCGTCAGCAACTGTCAGATTACACACAGGCATGCGATTGATCGCACGATTATCGCAGGCAAGAAGGATAGCAAGAATTAATTGTCGTTATGGAGTCTCATCAACTCCGCTCATGCCAGTGGATGACATAACTTGCATGGAGACCAACATCGCGAGAATGACGGACCAGTTCAATTTGGAAATTGCAGTGACTCCAGAACAGTTGCAGCCTCAAAGTGCACCGCGCCTAGAAAGAAACTCCAGAAGAATTCTCCAAGTTTACCAGCACTGCGCTAAGATGCCGAGGGCTCTCTTATCCGTTCCTGAACCAGTGTTGGACAGCCGAATCCACCGCATAGAGTCGCTGGTTGGCAAGTATGACAATGCAGTGATGATGGACACCAACCTGTCCGACCCAGCTGAATTCCCCCACCTTCATTGGCAGACCTACATGGAGCATCATTACACACCAGGAAACAGCTCCACCAGCTGAATGCGCCAGGAATACAGGGGCCTCCAGCAGTCGTCCTTGATGAATTTAAGGACTCTTCTGGTTTTTGGAACTACAGGACCGGCTCTGAAATGCACCCGGTTCCTCCTCAGTCGGATACAGAATGGGTCCCTGTGGCTCAATGAGGAAATCCCAATTCATGTCGAAGACATTCATCGGCTTATAGGGCTGTCTCAAAATGGTGCAGATGTCTCCGCTGCTGGCCAGACATCCTCCAAGCGCGCCCGAAAGTCGGGTGACACAGACCTGTACACCAAGTATGGCACCCGCCGGGGGGGAAAAGGTGCCAAGATTGATTTGATTAATAAACCAGAAATTTGGTTCGCTTGCTACCTCATTTCTAGCAAGACGATGTGGCACTATACGAAGGGAGAGTGCACTTTGGATACAATCTCCATTGCGGAGCACTGTATCCAGGGCGTCAGGCTAAATTGGTGTTCTTTCGTGCTAAAAGAACTCTTCGCGGCCTGCGAAGAGAACTACAAGCGCACCACCAGTTTCATTTACGGTTACTTGATTTTAGCTTTCGCCATGTGGAAATGGCACCTTCCTCCTATCCGGATGCCGGCGGAGACTACCGCGAGCCAGCCTCTCGCGATGAAATACACCCCCTGGCAGGTGTCCTCAGACCCCAGCACCAAACAGGTGAACGCGGAAGTGTTTTGGGCGTGGTACGGGTTAATGACACATGTGGTGGCTAACTAGCAGCGGGTGCCCAGGCACCTGTTGGATGAGTATAGTGAGAAGGTGTGGTTCGGGGTAAGCCACAGGCACACTCACCTCTGCCCAACTTGCGTGCCGGAAGCCACCTTCCACATGGCGCCCATCAGATTCCAGTTGAATGATGAAACCTTCCACCGCGAGGTCTCTGCGTGGCCGGGGGTCACCAAGCACATCCGCGACGAGATCCCCCGATATAACTTTGAGCGGATGATGCCGGCGCAGCGGCCTACTGAGACAGGCGCAGCAGGGTCCTCACAGGTTGCGGCGGGACCTCCGCAGGATGCAGCTGAGACCGCACAGGACCTGCCCGAATCACTGGTCCCCATCGTACAACACCTCAATTCCCAGGTACGATGCCTTAACGTGGTAACCCAAGTTGCTTCAAGTGGTGCCCCTTTGTTTCCCTCATTTTCTGAATTTTAGATCGGTCGGTCTCTTGCTCCCTCCCATACCGCCCCTCTCACTTCTCCCATCCCCACCAACCTATTCACCTCTACCACCCCTATCATCACACCGATGGGCGAAACGGGCCTAGAACCTGATCCATCAGACCCCCCTCCCTCCAAGAGGGCCCGCATTGCTGTCACAGATCCAGTGGTGGATCTTACTGACGATGATCCACCATCCACTCCACTCACAGCGACTTTGATTCCGGAGGAACCTCTGATCGATCCGTCAGAGTTCCTCAACATTCGCCTCCCCCATACCTCTTTCACCCCATCCACTGCCCCCTCCACCGGTCGTCCACCTGCCACCTCCTCCAATCCGTCCAACTCATCAGCTATTGTATCAGATCCTCTCATCCGGGAACTTTTCGGAGGAGACCACGAGGTGGAAGTCACCTCCAGTACTGCAGCCGTAGTACCGCCGGTTGACCCCGTGGCCACACCCCAGGATTCTGTCCCGACTATATCTGTCTGGCTGGCCACTGTTGGGGCTGATTCGGCTGACCCTCCCCCAGACTAGACCACGCAGCAAGACCGGCCGGAGTCCGATATGGCCACCTCAATGCAGCAGCAGACGCCGGTCCATCCTCCTGAGACCTCAAACCGATCAGTGGCCAGTGGCCAACCTTCGCAGGAACGGATGCTAGAGCAGGGCGCTCCCAGCATGACCAATGCAGAACCATGGGGTACAGGACAGTTGTACCTACTCATTCAGAGGGCGGCCCTAAAGGCCGAACAGATTCATTCAGAGCTGCAGTAGCGGTGTACCGAGCAGCACAACCAGATCACAGAGCTTACTGAACAGCGCGATCGGCTGACCAGGGAGAAGACCTACCTACAGGAGCAGGTCACCATTGCTGCTCAGGCGTTCTCCGACTTATGGCCCGCTGCAAGGGCTCATTATGCCCCACTTCCTACTAATATAGCAGAGGACAGTGTAGCAATCCAGGCTCACCACCTCCGGACTGTTTTCACTGATCTATGCAGGGAGAACCAGGAACTCCACGCGGCGTTAGCCACACGGCCTACCCTTCCGGATCCACAGATTGTCCACTCAGAACAGGTGACTGCCAAGCAGACTCAGGCAGTTAGTATGCAGGCGACTCTCCATTCCACTACGGACGAGGCTTACGCCCTTCTACGAAGTCTGCAGGAGTGCTCACTCGCTCTCACTGTCAAGACGCAGCCTATCTCTGCCCAGCTGCAACAAATTTCTCGTGAAATTCAGGAGACCGCGGACCCAGCACGACTAGATTAGCTCTATGCCCAAGCGGACAAGCTTGAAATTCAAATGCAACAGACTGAGGCCAACTCGGCAGCGGCCAAACAAGTCATTCGGGAAATCCGTCTGCCCATTCGAGCCCGTGCCGAATCCATACAACAGCTAGATGCCAAGGCCGAGGCCCAGCTTGCCATGCTGTTCGGGGCTGTCTTGACGACTATAGAGGAGGTCGCTGCCACCAGGATCTCTGAAGAACCAGACTTGCTCATGCAGGAATGGCAGCAAGCGGTGGCGGACTTCACTGGGCTTAGAGATACAGCGCTCCGCAGGGTCCCGGAGTTGGGGCCCTTGTTTGAACAACCGCATGGCGAAGCACAGCAGGAAAGGGCGCAGGACTAAGGCACAGCGGAATAGGGCACGAGAGCCAGCGGGGCAATGGAAGTGGAAACTGTTATTTGTGATTGACTCGGGGACGAGTCAAGGAATTGTGGTTGGGGCCTGTTGGGGCCCTTGTTTTGTTTAGTTTTTGAAATCTTGGCTAAGACATTTTGAATTTTGACCTTTTTGAGTTGCGGCATGAAGACACATGGCAACCGCGACCGCGCTACAACTACCAGGAGTCGCGGAGCTATCAAGGTGGCGCGGAAGCATGCGATAGCTGGAGAAAGAACAGGGACAAGTAAAGATGAAGGAAACACACAACAGAAGATAGAAAGTGGAACACGCAGATAACAGGAGAGAAGCCGGGAGAAGCTGAAGTAAAGACACAGAGGAACTGATAGTCGCAAGAGCGGGTGAATAAATAACAGTCACTCGGCTGAGAAGAAGAGGGGATGCTGAAGAGGTTGAGAGGCTCGTGACAGAGGAAGACGCACAGAGTGACTGTAGGAGAATCATGCAGGACCTTCCTATGGTTCTTCTTCCTCTCTATTCTAATTTTCTGTTCCGAAATCCATCTGTATCAGATTTGTAAGCTATCAGTGAGAATGCCATGTAATCATGTGTTTGGCCAAGAGATTAATACAATGGAAGGTTGATGTCTCAATAAGATTTTTATGTGCTTGTAATGTGTTTATGCTGGTTTAAAATTTTATTTTCAAATGTCTGAATGCTTATTAAATGATCTTGCGTATATAATTCTATATATGTAATCGATGCACTGTCCTTCATGAGTTGCAGGTTTGTTCCTTTCCATTGATCTCATCCCCTTCTGCATGTGTTTGCGGCACGCCTCGGGTGAGACGCACTGCTCTCCAGAGCAGGGTGAAAATGCCGGCGTGTTCCTAGACTACACCGAACCCCTTTGTTGGCCACAACTCTTGAACATGGGTCTTATCCGCGAGACCTGACTTCTCGCCAACAATAACTTGAAGTATAAGTATGGAAATGTACAAAGATCCATATCAATAAAATTAATTCATGGCCACTAGACATACATCATGGATTTATGTCATAGTTGATGGGCACCGTCAATAGGTATATTTCTAGGTTCATTGTCTTATTCCCTAGCCCTTAAAACTCTCCTTTTCTCACATTAATTCACATTTTTAGCCATAATATGCTTAGTAAGAATACTAAAGGGTTATTTTCGTATTTCATGGGCTAATGTTATTAATATGCAAGAAAAAAAGCATTTTTGGATATATTTACTATGCAGTGGCTTGGTGGAGACATCTAGAGATAATATAGGGGGCTTGTCCACCTCCTTTACTCTCCAACTAGGCTTGAGACCAGAAAATTCCTCTCCAAAAACTTGAATTCACTAGCAGCAAAGGAAATAAAAGTGCATGTGAATATCAATGGAACCAGATCCACGAATTTCGAGATTTTAGAGGGGATCATTCCTCCTTTCAAGGGAGATTCCACTCATTTACTTGTTGTATAAATAAAAAAACCAAAAGGCTCATTAGGATTAAATTTTTTTTTTCAAATAGCAGTAGCTATTTAGAGCCTAGTTCTTGAACTTGTTACATTCATATTTCATATGATGTATGCGACTCTTCCTTTCTGTCTTTGAGAAGTTCATTTCTCGCTCGCATTTGAGTTAGTTTTGGAGGGATTAAATCATTGGGTTTGGGCCCAACCTACAGGCTTTAGTCCCTCTCTTGTATTCTTCCTTTTTATTGTTCAATATATTGTAAGTATTATCTTGTTTAAGTAGGAATTATATCATAAAACTTGTAGTTGCAGGTTTTCCTATCACCTCTCTTGTGCAAAGAGTGATTGGAAAATCTACAACAACAACCCAAAAACATGCGTTTATGATTTCTTGGAAAATGGCTAGGTGTTAAGTTGTAATCCTTCTGCATGCTCAGATTTTCCAAATTAGAATTTAGTATCATTGATTTGGCAATTAGATTTGTATTGTAGGGTAAAGTATATTTTAATAAAATTCAACTCATATTTTCCATGTTCATTTATTTTTTCTAGTATTGATCACTTGATGCATGTGTTTGATTAAGTCTGCATGGATTTTCATTAAATTGTAGGGGTGGGAACACTATTCCAACTCCATCTACCTCTTGAAAACATCACCTTGCATCCAAAATCTGCCACCTAGATCACTCTCTTAAGGAAAAAGATGGACATTGCGGGAATTGTTGAAAATGCAGAAAGAAAGTCTCAATTTTGATCTTACCTTAATTAAAATTGAGGAAATTTCAAATTCCACATCAGATCCAAACTATATAATTATTTTTTTTAAATCTATCTTGATGCATTTGGATTGGAAAAATTGGAGGAATCAGCTCATGGGACTTCTTTCACTAGCAAGACCTTGTTTGGAAAAACAAGGTCTGAAACCTTCCGGAGCGTTTGTAGGCACCGAACGAAATTTTATGGAGGTAAAAAATTTATTCTTTAGCATCACAACTTTTCATGCTATTTTACACATATATACCTTTCCAAAAAAATAAGAAGCACATCAATCAGAGTCTACATGCAAAATTTATGCCACTCAAAAGTTGACCTTCCAGTTTTCACACATATAGTTTGAGAGGATGATGCATCGGCCCCCATTATTCATGGAAAATGGGCTAGCCACGTGGTTTAGCATCACAAGGGTCTATATTGTAACTCTAGTTAAGAGTTGATGTAGTCAAAATTAACCACTAGTAGGCTATCGGGTTTTGTTATAATTGAGCCAATAAGAAGAAGATGCATTCCATTCTTTCGAGGGAATTTTGTTCCATAAATGAGAAAATATAGCCAAGAGAGATATTTAGAGAACATAGAGAGGATATTTTCATTGTAGCAGCCCATGGGCCACATACATTACTTCTTTTTACCCGCAACCATATTTCCATATAGAGAGAAAGAGTGAAGCAACCTAACCTTCTAGCTGGGTTTTCTCTCGAAAGGGTTTCCCAGAGAGAATTTATTTTGTATTATGTGTGTGTTTGTGTGTGATTATTTATTCATTCTCTACTTTTATGTATAATTTCCATTTGCATGCATGCACTAATTACAGTTAAATCTATATCCCTTAAAGTTTAATAAAATTGTAATAGTGTAGAATATCATATTTTAATATAATATTACCATATCTATTGTGAAAATCTATCGAGTGGAATATCCATAGAAGTTTATGGATCATTTGGTATTATATCTGGTTTCTTTTGGTATTTGTGGATATTTGCCTAGGATCTAGGTTGGCGAGGTCAAAAATCATAAAACCCTAATCATGGCAAACGAACATCGCGATCTTGTAGAGATGAGGTTTTCACAACTCAAACAACAAGTCACAGATAAAAACTGCAATGTAAACCTCCTCATCATGGCCCCTAGCAATAATTTGGGGATATTTGGAGAAGATGGGGGTTTGAATGTAGATGATAAATCAAAAGGGGGGTCAGGAGAATGGGAAGACACAGAGAAGCAGTCGAAGAAAGAACCCAAAAGAAACCAACCCTGTTCAAGTGTGGTGAATCAATCCCTGTTAAAAATGGAAGCAAAATTCGATATGAAGTTGTACCATGGAAATATCAATGCTTTGAAGTTGAACCAATTGTTGCAACAACTAGAATTTTATTTCAGCATCCATCATATCGAGGAAGGGAAAAATATCTCATTTGCGTGACTCAAATTAGAGGTTCATGCACTGACTTGGTGGGAGAGACACACAAAAACCCTAAGGTTGGAGGGAGAACCTCTAGTGACTAAGTGGGAATATTTCAAAACCCTCATTAAGTCATAGTTTTATCCCATTGGTTACATGGAAGACCAATGGAACTGGTGGCATTACTTCAGGAAGAAGTCGAACCAAAGCATGTAGGAGTCCACCATAGAACTCAGAAAGATGGCTATAATGTTGGGTATCTATCCAAATAACATAGATGTACTCCTCAAGTATTTGGGGGGGTCTGCACCGCCGTCTATGTGAGAAAGTGATGTTTTTCAAGTGAAAATTGATAGATGACACATGTGTACAAGCATATTACCTAGAGAGCATAGGCCTGAAAAGAGAAAAATCAATTGGATCAAAGCAGAAGGAGAAACATGAAGCTTCTAAGGAGGGGAAGAAGAAGTAAAAAGGGGGGAAATATAAAAATACAACAAACACAACACACCAATTAAAATATCCTAACAACCACTACAAAATTTATGTCCATACAGAGGAGAAGCGTTGGAATTTGCATCTAGAGCTAAATCAAAAGAACAAGAAGAAAGATAATATGAAGAAGAATATCATGGCCATTGATTCAAGAAACAAAGTTTAAAGTGGCTCAAACGTGGATGAGAATATTGTCTATACATCAGTGTAGAAGGAGGTGAATTTGAATAGCCTTTAGTAACAGGAAGAGAAAGAAATGACCAAACTCTTCCATATAAAGATACAGGTCAAGAAGACAAAGATTAATTCTTTGTTTGACTCAGGATCAAAGGTGAATCTCATTGCAGCATAGATGGTCAACAATTTGGGGTTGTATGTTGGAGATAATCGAAACCCATATCCATTAGTATGGGTAAATAAGGATACAGAGTTGAAGGTAACAAAATAGTGAAAATTTGGATTTGCTATCAAAATTGATTTTATTTATGAAGTAGATATGGATCTGGTCCCCAATGATTTATGTGGATTCGTGTTTGGGAGTCCATACATGTACATGCATGATGCAATATTCATGAGGAGAGCTGACCAGTATCGACCCTTCAAGGATGGAAAATAATTCATCATCAACGTGCACAAAGGAAAGTTAAAAATCTCACTGGTAGGTGCCAACCAAGCCAAGAAATTTATTAGTTCAAGTAGGAAGTATGATTTTATTATTTTTAAGAGAAATTTGGGCTGACGAGGAGCCAATAAGAGGCAAGGTATCCCTGGAGGGGTGTACTAAGAAACAAAAATAACAATTGAAGGAGATATTACTAGCATACAATGATGTGTTACCACCTAAGAGATAAGTGGAGCATGAGATCAAGCTATTTCTAGACTTCCCATTGCCAAATATTGCGCTATATAGGAATTTTTTTATAAAATCAAGTGAGGTGAAGAAATAGTTGCAATGTCTGCTAGAATAGGGCATCATTCAACCAACTGCATCACCATGTGGGTCACATACCATATTTTTGAAAAATAAGGACAAGACTTGGTGGATGTGTATAGATTACAGGGCATTGAATAAACTCACGCTCAAGTATGGATACCCCTTTCCTAGGATAGATGGTTTTCTAGATCAGTTGTAGCAAGTAAAGTAATTCAACAAGCTGGAATTGAATTATGTATGTCACTAGTTTCGAGTCAAATAAGAAGATGCATGGAAGACTTCCTTCAAAACCAATCAGGGTTTGTATGACTGGTTAGTTATGCCATTTTTCCTATGTAATGCACCAGCTACATTTATGAGATTTACGAATGATGTATTGCACCCTTTTATAGATTCATTTTTTATTGTCTATTTGGATGATATACTATTATATAGTGCTACCTGGGAGGAGTATATTTCACATTTAATGCAGGTGTTGGAAACATTGAAAAATAACCAGCTACTAGAAAATATCAAGAAGTGTGTGTTTGGGCAGCAGTATTTGGTGTATCTGGGGTATGTGATCAGTGGAGGAGAACTGAAGATAGATAATTCTAATATGGAGGTAATCATGAAATGTCCAGTACATACTAATGTTTCTTAGGTCAAGATTTTCAATGGGTCAACACAGTACCTGAGGAAATTCATAGCCTCATTTCAATGGTAGCAACATTACTCTATGCCATAAAAACAAGCAGCAAGAGTTTACAATGGGGAAAAGGTCAACAGAAGGATTTTAAGGAGCTAAAGAATAATATCATTCAAGCAAAAATTTTTGAATTACCAAACGTGCAGTGGCCCTTTGAAATGGAGACAGATGTGAGTGGGTATACTATGGGAGTTTTCTTGATGTAGGGAGGAAGGCCTATTTTCTACCTTTCTGAAGTATTTCATGGGGTGATTCTTAACTACCCTACCTACGATAAGGAGCTTTATGCCATGGTGCAAGATGTGAAGAAGTGGAAGCACTATCTGATGGGAACGGAGACAACAATCCACACATATCACTAGTCATTATAGTACTTGCAGGCCCATAGTAAGCTACAAAAGACCAGGCATTACAACTGGATGTGGTTTTTACAATAATTTCATTTGGTGATCAAGTATAAGAAGGGAAGCACAAAAAAGTTGGTCAACATTTTTTCAAGGCCACCCACATCAAAAATCACAACTTTGGGGACCCTTATGAACATTGATCCATTCACCCGTGATGCATATAGAGAGGCATATTTAGAAGACGAGAAATTCAAGGACGTGTATCAACAGTTGTAGAGTCAGAGTCATGTGCACAATGGTGACAACACCATTGACTACCATCTTCAGGAAGGGTTACTCTATGGGATCGATAAGCTATGTGTTCCTAAAAGTGAGTGATTGCAACTGATTAGATATTTTCACACCTCCAAGGTTGTAGGGAACTTTTGTGTAGGGAATACCGTGGCTAATTTGCAAAGGTATGTGTATTGCACAAAGATGCAAGACCAAGTAGCTAGGTTCATAATAGGATGCATATTTTTTTGTACCACAAAGCCTAGTAAATGGAAACATGATCTATATCATCCCTTACATGTACCTACTCATCCCTGGGAAAGCATTTCCATGGAATTTGTGGGAGGTTTATCGAAAACCAGGAAGGGACATGACTACCTGTCCGTGGTAGTTGATAGGTTTAGGAAGATGTGTGTCATGATTCCTTATAAAAATACCATTAAAGATAAGAAGAAACAAACTTATTCTTTGGACAGGTATCGGTGCACTTTGGGATACCAAGGAACATCATTTAATACATGGATACAAGATTTCTCAGTGCATTCTGGCCTACATTGTGGGAGAAGATGGCCACAAATTTGAAGATATCTACAACATTCCATCCAAATAAAAATGGGAAGACAGTAGTTAACAAGACTTTGGTGTAGCTTTTGAGGGGATACAAATAGAAGCATATGAAGACCTAGGATGAAAATCTGGTATATATACAACATTCCTACAATATATTAGTCCACAATTATACAATAAAGTCCCCAACTGAGACTTTTCTTGGATATTTTCTACCTTCACCTTTGGATATTTCATATGGGAAACAAGGAGGAGTGAGGGAAGATCTTATAGGAGAGAATTTGAGGGCTGAAAAATTTATAGAGAAGACCAAGAAGATTCATCTACAAGTACAATAAAAATTGTACAAGTTTTAGGAGAAGTATAAGGCGAGTCATGATCAACACAAAACATATAATTCACTCAAGGTGGGAGGCAATATATGGTTAGGGTTGAACAAGGAGAGGTTTGAGGGGCCTGGAAAGAAAATCAAGGCCTTGATTTATGGTCCCTTTTAGATACTGGAAAAGGTGGGTAATAATGCCTATCGACTCATTTTATCACCATACATGTTCATTTACTCAGTTGTGAATGTAAAGAATTTGAAACTCTATGAGCCTTCCATGCTAGATTAGGAAGAGGAAAAAGTCCTACCTTCTATCGAGAAATTGGCATGAAACACTTAGGCAAAGTTGAAAAAATATACAGCTTTGTACAACAGGTCCAGAACTTCAAGACATGGGCAACATGACCTTTGGAAGATTGGGTGAAAGGGACAACTTCCAAGAATAGCTAAATGGTACACCAGAGAGAAGGTGGAGGAAAAGTTTCCTCATCTCATTTAGTAAAATATTTTGGGAACAAAAATCCTCCAAAAATGGGGAGGTGTGATCCAACTCAGACCATTATATTGTTTTCCATCAACTCATGAGACCGTTTTTACCGACCGGACCCAGTTTTGGAAAAAGAGGGTCTAAAAACTTGGGGGAGAATTTTGAGGCATCAAATGACTTTTTTTTGGGTTAAAATTAATTTTATTTAGTGCTGAACCTATTCATGCTATTCTACACACATATACCTTTCCAACAACATAAGAAGCATGCCAATTGGAGTCCGTATGCAAAAGTTATGCCACTCAGAAGTTGACCTCCCTGTTTTCACACCTATAGTTTAGGAGGATGCCATGTCAGCCCCCATTATTCATGGAAAAGGGATAGAAACATGTTTTTGATGTAAAAGACTCTACATGCCCACATGAATGTTTCAATTCCACAAGCATGGGTCATCAACTATCCATATTCATTGCGCCGAGAGGCACTACAGTCCAATATGGTAGAGAAGTTGTAATTTATTGTAAACATTTTGACTTAGTCAAAATAAAATAAAAATAACCCTATTTTAAAAGAAATAAATAAAATAAACAAATAAATAAATATTCAAACTAAAATAATAAAAATAAAACTATACATTATTATCATTAATTTTTTAAATTTGTTGGATAGTAAAGGTAAACTTGACTTGATCAAGTTACTAGTGGTATTTGACCTCCATGTATATGAGAACCCATGGTATTTATCCATTGGATTAACGCATAATATATTTTATTTAAAGGGGGGAATTAAACTAGTCTAGATCCATCTTAACTCTGGATCTACCAAGTGCTGAGAGGAATCAAATAGCATGAGATGCAACATCTTTATGGTTTTCAAGCTTTTGTGGTTATCATTTATTGAATAAATCTCCAAATTATCAACAATGTTAAAAAACATTAGTTGACGTTTCAAATTTGAATGGTGATCCATATTCAGAACAAGATTTTTGAATCAAGAATGAAAGTAGGAAAAAAGGTGAGGGTTTATATAGAGATAAAGAGAAAGAAAAGGCCGACAAGCACAAATTATTAATAATCTATTAATTTCTTTATTAATTTATTTAATAAATTTTTATTTTAATAAATAAATAAATAATTTATAAATTTTAATAAATTATGATAAATTATATATATATATATATATATATATATATATATATATATATATATATATATATATATATATATATATATATATATATATATATATATATAATCATATATTTATAAATTTAATAATATTAATAACTTTATTTTATTATAATAAATAACTAATCTATTCTAATAAAATTTTATAAAATTTTTATTCTAATAAATAAATAATTTATTATAATAAATTTATTTATATTATTAATAAAATGTTTTATAATAAATTAAAAAGATAAAGTAACAATTATATTAAATAATTAGTTATAATTGATAAACCCTAAATGTTACTAAACAAATTTAAAAAGTTTATTGAAATTATACTTATTACTAATTTAAATTATATAATTAAATAAAATAAGGGTTAATTCTTAATTTTTATGGGCTACCCAAGATTCATAAAGAATAAGTTCCCCTTAGACTGATTGTTAATACCATTGGATCCCCCACCTATGAATTGGTGAAATATGTCGTCAAAGTTCTTAAGCCTCTCGTTGGAAACATTGACTCCTTCATTAAGGACTCCAATGATTTCGTTAGACTTATTAAGGAGAAAAGGGTGGACGAAAATGACATCTTGGTAAGCTTTTATGTAGTTTCATTGTTCACCAAGATTTCATTAGATGAAGCAGTTTAGGTTATTAATGAAGTTACAGATCGAGAAACTACTAAGATTGCAGAGATTTGTTTACAATCCACCTTCTTCAACTTCCAAGGAGAATTCTGTGAACAAGTATCGGGTGTTGTGATGGGATCTCCACTCTCACCTATTGTTTCCAACTTATTTATGAAGAACTTCAAGAAGAAAGCCCTTGCCTCTTTCCCCTTAAGTCCAGCTTGGTGGAAAATATTTGTAGACGACACCAACATAAAATGGACACATGGTAGGGAGAATATCGAGAAATTATTTAATCACCTCAACTCAATTTACTCTGAGGTTAAGTTTACTATGGAGATTGAAGAGAACATGAGCATTCCTTTCTTGGATGTCCTTGTTACCATAAAGAAGGATGGAACATTGGGGCATCAAGTGTCTAGGAAGAAAACCCATACTGACAGCTATATTCATGCTGAGTCTTACCACCATTCTGCTCAGAAATTTGGTCTTCTTAACACTCTTGTTATAAGAGCCCTGAGGATATCCGATGAGGAACACCTAAAATATGAAATCATTCACTTGACATATGTTTTCATGGGTATAGGTTATAAAGAGTTAGAGATCAAAAGAGCCATAAGAAGAGTTGAGGGTTCAATCATATCCAAGAAACGCCAAGGACCTCAAGAAAGTTTTGGTAGGGTTTTTCTATGATACATTAAGGATGTTACGGATAAGATTTCCAAGGTTCTAGGAAGGAATGACATTTTCGTGCAATTTTCAGCAGCAAGAACAATAAGACAAAAGATGTGGTCAGTTAAAGATGGTGTTAGTCCCGAGCAGCCTAAGGGTGTTTACAAGATTGACTGTTCATGTGGAAAAAGTTATATTGCTGAAACTTGACATTCTATTCAAAATCGTCTTAAAGAGAATGGTGTTGATATTAAACATGAGTGATCCCGCACCCCTTCCCTTGCTAATCACTCCTTGAAAACTAAGCATCATTTGCATCTTGAGGATGCTAAAATAATTTCCAGGGAGGAACACTATCATAGAAGAAAAAATATAGAAGCACTTGAGATTAGAGAACACCCGCATAACATTAACAGAGATGAAGGATACCCCTATGCGGGTGTCAAGGTGTAAGCATACGGTGATGGCCCTACAGGACAACGCGTGGCAAGGCCACATGGCCATCTGCAGGCCTCACTTATGGTGCCTCCATGCCATTAAAAATCCAGGCCATCACCTTGTGTGGCATTTATGTTGTTGCAGGTGTCGAGGCCATCAACATTTCAAAATTTCGCCCTCTGGTTCTCCTCCTCAGCTCCTCGCCTCTGCGCTTGGGTTACAGTTATCGCCTCATCTCAGTCTAGTGGTTTCTATGCCGTCTCTGTTTTTTCCTGTCCATTTGGTTGCTCCCTGGAGGCTGAGATGCCTAGCTCTCGCACCTCCCTCGGTCGGCGATGCAACCTGGGTTGCTGTGTTGAATTCCTCCCCGGCTTTCATTATTCTCAGAGCCCTTTCTGTCTTCTGCAATCCTCCACCCCTGTCGAGCTCAATTCGCCCTCTGCTTCTTTATCCACCACTGCCAACTCTGTCAACTCTCTCTTGTTGCATGTTGACATGCCTCGGCTCAGGCATTGCTTGAGATGTCGAAGAGGCAGTTCCAGGGCACACTCTTCTGGCCGGTGTTGCTCTACCACTTCCAGCTCCTCATCGTCTTATCATGAACGTCTTCAGGGTCGCTACCCCGACACACGCAGTGGGCGTGGTCATATGGCCACCTCCTCCCCTAGGTTCACTACCTCTAAATACATGGCGCCTCCTATCTCTCGACCCGCTACCTCTACCTCTTTGCACAGCCTGACTACTGCTCATTTCCATTTCCAGTGCAGCACCACTCGCCCTCTCGTTGTGGCGACCATCAAGATTTCCTTTCGTGAAATCCCTGAGGTGATCCCTGGCCCCTCCTCACCCACACGCTCGAGTAACATGCCTGGTCCCTCTGACATCGTGCAACCTCCTCAAGCCCCGGAAGGGGGCACTTCTCGCAAGACGGGCAAATGCAGCTCAAGCCTTCTACAGGACAAGGGCAAACAGGAAGGTGGAAGCGGTGCAGGTGTGGCAGCAATTCAACGCGGCCCCGTACCGAACGATGATGATGGATATTGGTGTCGGATTGAAGAAGAGCCTCCCTCGGATGACTATGGTCTTTATTTCTACAGGCCTTGACCAAGTAATTTTCTCCAGTTCTCTTGTTATTTTTGCTGTTTTGGGATGTATTAGTCTATGTCATGATGTAGTTGGTTTCCTCCATAGAGGCAACATTACAAACCTTACATGGGCTGGTTTCCCCATGCGGGCAGCCCGATTTTTGTTATTTTGCTGGACTTGTGCCATCGCTGATGGCCTGCACTATTGAGGTCGTGGCCTCGCTGTAACATATGTTTCACTAATAGAATTACTCTTACTTAGGAAAAAAAAACAGAGATGAAGGATACAAGATCAATGATAGTTGGTGACCTCTAATTTGACAAATATGCTTCGAGGGTTCATCCTCATCCAAGATATAGTATCACAAGTTTTCTTATCTTCCTTATAAAAATCTTTTAGAGCTTGATCGATGCTAACAACTATTTGAATTAATTACTTTTAATAATTATCCTTATTAATTAACTTTTATTTGTATTAATAAAAATCAATTAATTAATACTTATTATTAGTATCTATAGTTTTTTTTTTATATTAATAAGTTAAAATTAAAAAAAAAATTATAATTAATCTTTCAAATTTATTATAACATTATATTAATTAGGTTTGAAATAAAAAAATTTGATTATAAAATTAATTAATAATAATTATAAATAATAAAATTTATTTTTATTAACATTTTTTTACTCTTTTGAATAAATATTTGTTAATATTAATTAAGTGAACTAAATGATTTATTATTTAATATTATTTTTATTAGTTTTTTAAACAATTTTAATTATTCTTATTAATAAATTAAAAAGTAAAGAACTAACCCTTATTTTATTACTAAATTAAAAATTAAGAATTAACCTTATTTTATTTAATTAGATAATTTAAATTAGTAATAATTATAATTTCAATAAATTTTTTAAATTTGTTTAGTAACATTTAACTTTTATCATTATAACTAATTAATTAATATAATTATTATTAAAAAAATTAAATTTATTATAAAATATTTTATTAATAATATAATAAATTATTTATTTATTGAAATAATTTTTTTATAAAAATTTATTAGAATAGAATAGTTATTTATTTTTAAAACATTATTAGAATAGATTATTTATTTATTATAATAAAATTAAATTATTAATATATATATATATATATATATATATATATATATATATATATATATATATATATATATATATATATATATATATATATATAATTTATTAAAATTTATTAAAGAAATTAATAGATTATCAATTAATTGTTCTTATTGGCAATTTTTTCTCTCTTTATCACTATATAAACCCTGACCTTCTGTCTTTTTTTCATTCTTGATTCAAAAATCTTGTTCTGAAGATGGATCCCCATTGGGATTCAAAATGTCGACCAGTGTTTTTTAACATTGTGAATAATCTCGAGATTTCTTCAATGCAACATCTTGTCAACCAAAATAAATAGTCAAATCTAATATTTATGGATATGAATAAATTTAATTGAAAAAAAACATAAGGAGCACTTAGTAAACCACGAAAAATACTTATAAGACTCCAATTTCACTTTTTCTTTGTTTTGATAAAATAAAATAACAAATTTATTACTAATTATGTAGTTTTCAACATCACCTACAATTGTTTGTCATCATGTTTTAAAGATAACAACTCTTGGAATAAGCCAGCAATTACTGGAATTTCACTTCTAACAATTTATGTTTATGTTTTCCTTTCATTTTCCATTAAGAGCTTCTTGGAGGACCTATTCCCTTAAATTAAAATCACTTAAAAAACTTAAACATAATTTAATAAGAATGTTTAGTCCTTTTTTAGCCATTCATATTGTGATATAATATAGGTGTAGGAAAATGGAAATAAAAAATGTGTACAAATTTTATTTACTTTCCTTATTTATTGATGCAAGGAAGACAAGAATTCAAGTTATAATTTGTAATTTTTTAATAAATTTGTGTAATTATAGAAGAAGAAGCAAAAGTAGAGGAGTTTTCACTAAGAGTGCATGTTCAAGATTTCTATTTTCCATGTATGGCACCATTAGTTAAATTTTTTAAATCTGCAAGGATGGCCTCATTAGTTTAATCTTTAATGTTATGTGAATTGCATTATTTTGTTCTTGATGTACACATTTTGTTTTTAATTGGTGAAAATATATTTATTATATAAATCATTCAAATTTACTTACCGAAAGAGCAATCATTGTGTGATGTCAATCTAGTGTTATAGATATAACTCCATTTGAAGTTATATGATAGGCCCAAATCCCTTATGTGTAGAAAATGCACATAGATTCAATTGATCTTGTAATATGCTAAAAAAATTACTTGAATCTATTATATAAATTGTGGATACCAATAATGATCGCATGATCACATGAACAAGAAAGAGAAAGAATTTCAATCACACAACACAAATATGTATTGGGGAAAGCCTCAACTAAAAACCCCGCTATCTGTATATTTCATAAATCAAGAATATGAAACAATACAATGCTTCTCTTGGGATTGAGATCTCTCTGCATTATCTTTGTCTGTCTCACACTATCCTACGTAATTTTGGTCCAATACTTAATCAATTTCTTTCCTATGGATAGCGTGCCTTGTTTGCACAATCCCTAGGGAAATTGAACCCCTATTAATTAGGAATTTCCCAATTAATAATTGTGTAATACATTTAAGGCCTTTTGTTGCCTCCATGCACCACCTGTACAATTTTCTAATTATACAATTCATAGTACACTTCCCCTTAACTCCAATTTCAACTAGGTATTCCTCATAACTGACATGCAACAATTATTTATAGTGAACTATCAGTTATTTGATTGATCACTGCATGTGTATTGTATCATATTTAATTCAATAGACCTCTCACTAGTTAAACTAATTTTAACTCAAATAATTAAGTTAGATAATTACAACTGAAAATAAATTGTAACTAGACCCCCTAAAACTTAGAGAGAACTCAACATGTTTCTATTTTGACCCTCAACTTGAATTTATTGAGCTAACTAAGTATTCTTGACTTAGTTAACTCGTATAAGCTATCATGTGATGTGGAATTAAAATTTCCTTCTAATTTAATTAAGGGAAAATTAAATTAGAAGCCTCTTCTTGTTTATGTTTTCAACATTATGTTTGCTAGAATATGTTTCCTCATCTCATAACCACATATAAAACTAGAAGAGAACCATGAATTGTCAGTTGTATATTTGGGGGCTAGTAAATCACATTAAAAAAACCAAACAATTATATTAAATAAACATTTTGACATGCATTATTAAAAAGGCTAATCATTAGCCTACTTTATAGTGAATCTAATCTTTTGTAACAACTAACAACCTTTTGTGTCCTCTTTGAAATGTACAATTCTCGTTCTCATAGAAAAGGTGTTGCTGCTATAAATGTAACTCTACTTGGTTAAATTGATTTAAGGTATGTTAGCACTCATAATTGCGTTAAGGTTTGTTGGGCATAAAACCAAGGCGGTTGTTAGGAGGTTTCAATTTCTTAACTTGCATGCAAAGATATTTGAAATGCAAATTTTGATGAATTTAAAGTTAGTAAATATAAATATTATCCTTAACAATTATTTTCAATTTAATATATGTTAGGAGAGTTGTTTGGTAGAGATTTTGCACTAAAATAATTACATTTATAAGAACTCTTCTTTATATCCTAGTCTAATTTCCTTGTGCCATATTTTTAAATCATCTTGGGCAGATTTCTTGAGAGCTTAGGCTACTGCCTTTATCAAAACAAGTGTGTTTTTCCAAAACTACAATTATATTTTTTGTATGTTGTATTTAGCTTCATTGGGAATGTCAAACTGAGCAAATTCAAGTATATTGAAATTTCAATATGAAGCATGGATGTACGGGTAGTCTTTAGTAGTTTTTAAGTATTTTTTTTTAGATTTTATTTCATTTTCTTTCTGCATGAAGAAACCTGAAAATATTATCCTTCATGTTCATAATCTATTATTCACATGATAAGGAGCAAGTAATACCAACTTGGAAGGAAGACAAATGGGTTATTATTTTCAACTTCAAATTAGTGATTTGGAACTTTCACAACTAGTTCACTCTAAGACAAATGTCACCCTCCTCAAGGTGGAGTTTCGTCATTCTCCATCTCCATAACTTAATGGAACTATAATGGCTCGGTGTGGTCTTCTCCAATCACCTTCCAAGATGTATATGTCCCTCATGGAATCCTATTCCTCACAAAGACCCATGAGATTCTATGAATTTATTCATGCGTATAAACATTCACCAAGAGCCTTCTACCATGTCATTTTTTCAAACCATGCTACCCTACCTTTCTACCTGTACCAATAGTTTTTGTACTCACATATCGCCCCTTTTTTATAACCACCATAGGACACCTATAGTCCAAAATTCTTATCCTCCCTCTTATTGCCATATGTGCTCTCATGTTGACATCAATACAATCCTCATTTCATGAGCATCATCAAGGTCACTAACTAGGACTCCATTCATTAACTTTGAGGTATATAGAATTGTTGGGAATTTGTGTTTCCATTTAATACTAATTGTATAGTTAATGCAATAATCAAATACTTAGTTCTCTATTTTTTACTTGTTTATTTGCAATCTCAATATAAAACTATCTTCAGTTTCCAACTTGTCCACTAATTTCTTTAATTGATATATTGTGGTTATCCACCGTTATATATCAATATTAACATTGATAATATTAACACTAATACAGCTCGAACTTATTATAATATTTTAATAATTTTAATTAATTAATATATATATATATATAATTTTATGAAACGACAGCACATTAGACCTTTGAAGACACACCCAACCTTTGAGCGGGACCTCCGAACCCATTCAACTAGTCGATCCTCCAATGACACATTACAAATCCTTTTATTTCAAATGTTATTCTAAATATATTAGAAGGGTAAAAAAAACAGAGTATTCTACCCAAGCGAAGGAATTGCCCAGAAATGTCTGACCGACGGAAATTTTTCTAGCTCTGGCCACCGACACTTGTTTGGTTAATTTTTCGAAGTTGGTCTCTCTGTATCTCAAGAATGTTCGGATTATCTAGCGATCTGATGTGACCTGGTTGGTTGGTCAAGTTAATAGGTTGAGTGGTCGATGGGACCGAGCCTCCAAATTGTTAATGCGCCTAAATTCTCGATTTTATCCCATACTGAATAGCCTTGTAACTTAAAACTCAAACATTCATGCGCGTAGGTTCCTCCGACGTTGTTGTTTCTTTCACGAAGAAAAAATCCCATTCAAAATGCTCGACCTTCCCCACAGTGTCGCAGATTTTGCCTTCGCCATTCACTGCTAATACAGGTTCACCTGATTGATCAGTCTTTTGTTTTTTCCATGAAAATTTCAAACTCTATAGATTACATGAAATATGAATAAACTAGTAATGAGCAGTTGTATTTAAGTTAGGATGAAAGAAGTCAACATAGAGATTTATCGATTCAAATTTTTAATCATGATCCTATAAAGAATGGAATGTGGATCTTTATGAGATCTGCAAAGCTCAAAATCCAGTAAATTGAAAAGAAATTTTGATAGAAAGATAGGAAAAAATTATAAAACACCCAGAAATCTCAAATGCTTGCTCAAGATTGAAGATATAACCATGAATATGGTCTGGATATATGATATCCAACTGAAATTGTGTCGATCTCTACTATCGCTTGAGCTCCTACAATATAACTTTCAATCCCAAAAACAATTTTGATGGAAACACAATTACCCTAAAAACCAGCAAAGATATTGCAAAAGCTGCTCAGCTACAAAATATTGAATTTTATCCTGCTCCTAACTGAGATTGCAGCTGCATAATCAAAACAAATAAAATGTTATAATTTAAGCTACCAAAAAATAAACAATGTAATAATGCTAAAATAGTTTGTGGAAACTAGGGAATTATGTAGGGTGCGCTTTTGTAAAGGAATGCACCAGACCTTTGTATCACTATATCAATTAATGTCTCCTCGAAGTCGAATGATTTTGGTGTTGTCGAAGACTCTGAAATTATGGATGGTACGGACATATATGACCTGTTGTCTTCAAATTCAAAGAAATCCCAATCATGCGAGTCAATAATTTTTTCTGGCCAGAGAGTATTTGAGGGAAGTGCAGGGAACATATAATCAAAACCACTATATCCAAATCCTTCACAGGTTTTGGTCTAAAAATATGGAATCTCTTTTTTGGAGAGAAATTTAAACCACCAAGACGAGTTGACGATATTGTTGGTATCATTCCACTCCATCTCGATGGATCTAATTTCAGCCACCTCTTCATCATCCATGGCTACATGCCAAGATTTACGCTCCTGATCTCTTGATAATTCGATGATGCTTTGGATGGGTGGTGAGCAGGACTCTTAAGAACATGTGGTAATTTGGCACGATGATGAAGACATAGTTGATTCATTAATTAGGATATCATGATCAGAATAGGAATCAGTTGATGGGTGTGGGGAGAATTGGGATAAAGTCAGTGAAAAATCCATGGGTGGCAAAGGAAGTAAAAAACTATTTGAGCATGAAGTTGGAGGTCTAGAGAGAAAATATTTACTTTCAGGGTACAATTGTTCATGTTACATCGACAATACAAGGCTGATAGAGCTATGATCTTTTTGTATTTTAGAAAAATTGAAGGAATTTCCATGTGGAAGAGATGTTGGAACATGGGTTTCCAAATTACTACGTTGTTGTGTTTCCTTACTTTTTCCTTGTTCTAATGTATGGAAAGAGTTGAATGGTTTGACATCATTGCTTCTAATGGGTCTAGAGAAAACAATAAAATCATTAGTAGGGTAAGGGAAGTTTATCCATTCCTCTAGGCATAGCCAACAGAGAATATGACTACAACAATTATGGTTTTGGCCTCATTAGCTCTGCTAGTGCCTTGCCTATTGATACAAGCATGGAATTTATTGTTTACTTGGAAGAATTTAACGTTATTCCTCTTGGGATTCCTTTTTTCATCTTATTTGGAGGGGCAGCTAGTTGCTGCATTGGATTTTGTGGTTTCATTTGAACCCATGGCAGATTTGTGAAATTTTAGAGCCATAACTATTTCTCCCCTCACTTATCCCATGTCTAGCAAACGTTTCTGGTAAGGTTTGCTAGTGTGAAGCCTCCTCCTTAACTACTTCTTAGTTCGTGTCTACCTATCTCTATCATCACCAATTCCACCTTTCTTGCAAGCTTACTTTCCATCATTTATGACAGTCTCACTTATATTGAATTTCTTCAAGCCACTCAAACTTTATGAATCTAACTGAAATCACCCATTTGGGTTCTCCGCATGAGGTATTCCTTTCTTATGGAGTTCCACAGAATTAGGAATTTTACCATTCATCTTGTGATCAAGAAAGCTCTCCAGATCACTCTTTTTGGAAAATGTATGGTTTCTCATAGAGGTGAGGTGCTTCACCAAGCTACGAATATATGCTCAATATAGATGGGGCTTTTATTTTATTATATGGTATTCCACTCCTTTTCTACCAACTTCCTTTTATCTCGGAACGATTCCTCATCCTCCTCGTTCAACTAAATTTGAAATGATTCCCAAAATTCAGATGGAAAATTATTCAAATATATCTTACAAAACCATATATTGTCTAGTATGATGGAGTAGATAAATCTATAAACGTTAAAACCTCCCTATGCTATTTTCAACATTTGCAGGAACCAGTATCATCCATAATAATTAGAAATGGGAAATGATTAGATAAATTCATGTAACTATCCCATTCCATGACCATTAACCTTTTATATGTTCTAGAGGGTAAATTATTAATCTGGCTATGAATGCCCATCACCAAGATAAGAATTGTAGTGATTTAGATCTCATCAACGTTAATTTATCAACAAAAAAAACAACAAAAAAGAGTGAAAAAAGTGCAAAGGCCTCCCTATGTCATAACCTGACAGGAGAATCTCCTTAACTGTAGTATTTACTAAATTTGGTAAAACCGAAAAATCCTAAACAATCAAACTTCAGAAGTATACACTACCAAAAATGAAAATTTCTGGGTACAATGTCTTATGTTCTGATGACATAAATGCTCCATGCTTCTTACTCTTCTCTTGCATACGATGACTACTAGGAAAGGTAGAGAAAGTTGGTATTATGGTCTACATTCAAATTATTTTCAACGTAGTCTAAAACCCAATTCAATTACCTATCCAACTTCATTCTGATGTCATATTTGTGGAATATTTCACAATCCATAGGAAAGGTAGAGAAAGTTGGTATTATGGTCTACATTCAAATTATTTTCAGCGTAGTCTAAAACCCAATTCAATTACCTAGCCAACTTCATTTTGATGTCATATTTGTGGAATATTTCACAATCCATAGATATTTGTGAGGTCAAACAACTAAATCCAATTCAACCACTTACTCAACTTAATTTCCATTACCCAACTTCATTTGGATTATATATTTTTAGAATATTTCACAACCCATAGAGACAAGCAAGGTCAAACAATTCACCTAGCTGTTATTATCAGATTGAAAAATATTCCTAAAATCTACCATTAAAATAAATTAAAATTATAAATGTCTATATTTTTTAACATATATTTTAATCCAAAACCTAAATTGTCATGCTACTTGTGCATATGTGCTTTGTAATATTCCTAATTAGTCATGAACTAATTGGAATATTCATTTTTGTTTTTCTGCTTTGTTTAAAGAATAAGAGGGTAAAGGATGTCCATATTTCTCCTTAATCATGAATCAATCAATGCCAAATGTGAAAGACACAAATCTTAGCAGCTTAATTGAAGAACCCTTGGTGTGAAAGGGGCCGAATCATTTTGACTGGGTTAACCTTGACCAAATCTACAATGTTGTCATGGAGGAGTGGCCATCAATGAGGTACAACGCAGTTTTAGATGGAGATGTTTTGTGTGAAAGAAGTGTTATCATTAGATGTGGTTTAGGGTTTGTAAGCTCTTAACTTATAAAATAAAGAGGATGGCAACATTAAAGGGTTGTTGATGTATATGATATTTTATGAATATATCATATGTTTAGACATATATCTTTCTCTTGTTGTTTAGCTGAGATTGAATGTTTTTTAGAATTGGGTGTTCTTGATCATGAATCGCACCTCTTCCCATTGAGTAGCTCTTGGCAGAGTTTGTATTACATTGTCCACTATCTGGCTTAGGGCCAAGCTTCTTATTTCAACTACAATGCAAATCTTGTTGAGCATTTGGTTGTTTTTGCAAGCTGCAGCAAGTGGAGACTAGATCTTTCAGATGTAGACCATTTTAGTGCTCCTTTTTAGTGGAGGAGGTTTCCACTTTATTGGAAGGACAATATTGAAGGCTTTGGAGCTTATTTTCAAATCTTGGCATCAAGCCAACCATATTTTGATCTCTACAAAGCAGTTTACTTCCAAATCTGTGTTACTTCTGTAGGAGTTGTAGGGTGATTCAGCACATCATTTGGAGAGCTGATTTTCTAGTGTTATGGATCTTCCCTTCACTTTGAAAATCTATTGGAGGAGGCTATTCTATTGATCATATCATATCAGCCACATTTTCCAGATCTTTATTTTTCAGTAGATCTGCAGTCTTATATCTCAAATCTACAACTTGAACTTGGAGTTTTGCTGAAAACCCCAAGGGGGTTCTATAGAGGAGCTCGTATAGTGTATGGATCTTATATAGATCTAAATTTTGGAGCACATATCAGCTCTAGATATGATTTATAATCTATTGTTGTTGTAGATCTAATAAAATAACATTGTAAGTGTTTTCCAGCTTTTATATATGGTTGCAACACCTCTTATTGAGGGATTTTCTTCATTGGAGACTTGCTTTCCTTGTCATGCATCTTATGGGCCATATTTTACATATATTTTGCTACTGTAGTAACATGTGAAATGTCTCCATATTGGTCTCTTACTTTATAAATGATGATCTGCATTTTTGTTCCATCATTTTGCACTATATTCCTTCTTTTCCCATTTGGGAATATTGCAGTGGTATCAAAGCATCATCTTGGCAGAGCCTATGCATTCTAAAAGAAATATTTCATTTGAAGAAGGAGAGCCTCTTACTGACAGAGAAAAGAGGTATCAAAAGAGAAGACATAGAAATTTTTATTATACAAATGACAATGAAGACAAGGTTAAAGCCCCTTTATTTTGAGGTGAAGATGAAGAGAAGGAGTTCCCTAATATCCTTCTTAGAGCCATGCAAGACATTGCTAGAGAGATAAAAGAGATGAGGATGGATAGATTCAAGGAATCCCCGAAAGGATTTCATCATGGAGAAGGATCTGGCATGTATCACCACTGGAATGATCAACCAGTGCATCAACCACAAGTTTCCCAACACTCTACCATGCCTACATTTTTTGCTGTGGGAAATGAAGGGTTTCAAGAGAAAGAATCCCTTGAATGCTATTTTGAATAATATGAGTCTCAAAATCAGAGATTCAAATATCACTTGAGTTTTTAGTAGTTTTGTTAAATAAAGGACAATAGAAGACCAAGGCATCATCATAGAGGTGTTGGATTCATTCAGAATCATGATCGACAACACACTATGGGTAGATTCTTTTTACCCAATTTTGATGGGTCATCCAAGTGTACTGCCAAATCTTGGGTAGAAAAAATTGACATCTACTTTCAGTTGAACAAGGTCCAGAGATGGAGACCATTAAGATTGTAGCGCTGCACCTTGAAGGTGAAGCACATGACTGGTGGTTCCATGGCTTGTCTACATTGGGTCATGCCAATGTGACTGCTTATTCAGAGTTCACTAGAAGGTTGGTGGAAAGATTTGATAGAAGAGATCCTGAAGCACCATTCATTGGCCTTGCAAAGTTGAAACAATCAGGTAATGCAGAAACTTACATCTCTGAATTTTTAAGACTTTCTGTTATGGTTCCTGATTTTTCTACAACAAGAAGGGTGTACATGTTCGTTGATGGGTTAGATGAACCTCTTCATGGATTGGTTAAATCTACCAAGCCCACTACCCTACATGATGTTATTGAAAGGGCTAGAGACCTTCAAGATTCTTTGCCAAAAGCAAAGGCAACATTTCAGCATAAACCCTATTTTCCTTCAAAGGGAAAGTAAGAAAAGGATGCTCCTTCAAAGGAGAGTCAAAATAAAAAACCTCTTGATGATGATGTCCGGAGAGATCTAAGAAGAAGGAATCTTTGCTTCACTTGCCAGGAAGCTTGGGCACCGGGACATAGATGTGCAGCTGGAAAAGCACATTACATAGAGGTCTTCTCAGATGATGAGGAGGAAGAAGAAGATGAACCAAGAAGAGGTCATAGTGCTGACACTGCAGGAGGAAAACCAACACCATCAAGAGATGGGAATGCAGAATTTGCTCCTATTTTAAGGGCTATTGCATCTTTGAGAGGAAAACCTAGGTACTTGACCTTAAGAGTTCAATGTTCCATCTTGAATCAGAGTGTTTCTATTTTGGTTGATAGTGGGGCTACCCATAATTTTATTGATGCCCAACTAGTGCAAAGGAGGGCAATACCCACTAATGCTTTTGAGGGATTATTTGTTTTGGTCCCAGAAGATAGAACAATGCAATGAATTCATTATGCCACATCCTTATCAGTCACCATAGGGACATATACATTGATTGATCACTTCTTTGTGGTTGACATACCTGACACCAATTTGATATTGAGTGTTCAATTTTTGATTACTTTGGGTAAAGTCACCACTGATTGGGAGGCTTTGCAAATGGAATGGGTGGATAAAAAGAGTGGTAAGACTCAAGTGATCAAAGACATGCATACATATCACTCACATACAACTTCCACACATAAATCAGAGATGGATTTGCGTAGTGGAAGCAAGGACCTTATAGTCCCATCTATTATGCTGATGAGATTGCTGCATGGGACACTATTATCTAGTGGAAAACCACCCGGGAGGCCACTTGATTCAGATTTATTGGGATATATATCACAACATGATGCTCCAAGCATAGATCCAGGAGGGATGGGAGCATTAGAAGGCAATGATACAACAATGGGCGTCTTGGGTAGGCTCAAGGAGGAGGGAGATCTTCTTCCAACATCATCATTATCCACTCTCATTTCAGATTATGCGTTTGTGGAAGGAGAAGAATGGAAGGAGTGACCTTCCAACATGTACCTTTGGCATGGGTGATGTCAAGGAGGAGAGCAACAATATGACAAACATTTATGTTAATAGGTCATCAGTGTTGTCACTATGGGAGATTGATCCTATTGTGAAACCAGCTCCAAAAAGAGAAGAAAAGAGATATCAACGCCTTATAAATAAGCCACTTCGAGGGGGAAACCTCCAATACATTACATGAATGAACAATTCTTAGATGATTCAAATTACAAAACCTCCTTTCTATATATAGCAGTCCATGGGGCCATAATGTAATCCTAGCCAACCTAACAATAATAATTTAAGGGCACAATAATAACAATATGGGGGTTCCAAGGGTACAATAATAACAATAAGGGGGTTACACTAACAACAATAAGGGATTATAGTAGTAATATAGGGACCTAACATGCCCCTCTCCTTCAAAAAAGTGTTGTCCTCAACGCTTGAGTAGCTCTGGGTGCTTCTGTATAAAATTCTCATCCTCCCATGTAGAATCTTCAGTGGGTAAGTTCTTCCACTTGATGAGATACTTTGAAATTGATCGATTCCATAGCTGTCGAGTTCTTATTTCCGTGACCGCTTCAGGTTCCAATATGATTTTTCCTTCCTCATCAAGTTTTGGCAATATTGTTTGAACTGGAAGATTTTAACCTATAACCTTCTTCAATCATGAAACACGGAAAATTGGATGCATTCGGGAAGAAGCAGGAAGCTCCAATTTGTATGCCATAGTACCAATATTTTGCAACACCTTGTAAGGACCATAGTACTTTGGCGATAATTTATTATCCTTCTTAGCTTGCTTAAGGGACATTTGTTTGTATGGTTGTAGCCGTAAAAATACCCAATCTCCTACATCAAAACTTCTCTCGCTGCGATGTTGATCTGCCTGTTGTTTCATTCGATTTTGTGCCAAATTCAGGTTATCCTTTAAGAGTTGGAGAACTTCTTGCTGATGCTCGATGTGATCTTCCACCGCTTGAACCTTCGAATTTTCCCTTAAAGATGATGTGATGGATGGTGGATGATATCCATAAAGTGCCATAAATGGGGTCATTTTTGCTGCAGTATGGAAGGAAGTGTTATACCACCATTCAGCAAGAGGTAACCACTTGACCCATTGTGTTTGTTTATCAGATACAAAACAACAAATATATCCTTCCAAACATTTATTTACTATCTCACTTTGACCATCAGATTGAGGATGATAAGATGAGCTATGAGCTAATTGAGTACCCAAACAAGAAAATAACTCCGTCCAAAAATTTCCAGTAAAAATGGGATCTCTGTCGCTCACAATAACCCGTAGGTTTCCATGTAGCTTTTGAATTGTGTCCATAAATGTAGTATCAACTGTACTTGCTTTAAATGGATGAGATAATGCACAAAAGTGTGCATACTTGGTAAGTCTATCAACTACCACCATGATGACACTCTTTCCTTCGGACTTAGGTAAACCTGTGACAAAATCCATTGAAATATCCCCCCAACGTTGACTTGGAATGGATAAAGGCTGCAGAAGACCCGGGGTCTTAATTGTCTCAAAATTATTATGTTGGAAAACCAAACATTCCGCCACAAAATTTTGAATATTAGATTTAAGGCCATCCCAAAAAAAATCTTTCTTCACCCTGTGGTAAGTTTTTAAAAATCCTAAGTGTCTTCCTAAAGGAGAAGTGTGCAATTCCATAAGAAAATTTTGTTTTAGTTGGGAATTCTTACAAAGATATAAGCGAGATTTGTACCATAAGAAATCATTTTTCCAACTAAATGTATCAGATGTACTAGGATCTTGCTACAACTTTTGAATGAGTGTCCACACCTCTTCGTCCTTCTTCCATTCATCTCGTGCTTCGGTTATTCAATCTGGTTGGATAATAGAAATGGCACAAAGCAATGCTTCCACCCCTTCATTCTTTCTTGAGAGTGCATCTACAACAACATTTAGCTTCCCTTTTTTGTATATTATTTCAAAGTCATAACCCAACATCTTTGTGACCCATTTTTGCTGCTCTTCTGAAGATAGTATTTGTTCCAAAAAGTGTTTAAGACTATCATGATCAATTTTTACCTTGAAGTGTCTTCCCATTAGGTAAGTTCTCCATTTCTTTAGTGTATGTAGTATTGCTAACATTTCCTTCTCATAAATAAGTTTATGTAAATACTTTCCTTTGATTGGACGACTTTCAAAAGCAATGGGTATTCCTTCTTGCATTAAAACAACACCAATTCCATTTCCTGAGGCATCACATTCCACAATAAAGGTTTTTGTGAAGTTTGGCGTAGCTAAGACTAGTGCTAGGCACATTGCCTCTTTAAGATGTTCAAAGGCCTTAGTTGCTTCAGGAGTCCATGAAAATGCATATTTCTTCAATAATGTTGTTAGAGGTGTTGTTATTCTCCCATAATTCTTAACAAACTTTTGATAATACCCTGTTAACCCAAGAAATCCTCGCAACTTCTTTATGGTTGTGGGGACTTTCCATTCCTTAATGGCTTTAATTTTGTTAGGGTCTACCTTAACACCCTCGTGAGATACAATATGACCCATATATTCCACCTCTTGTACTCCAAAGAAACATTTGGATGTTTTTGCATATAATTGTTTCTCCTACAATATTTTGAGCACCTTGACAACATGTTGAACATGATCCTTCCAAGACCTGCTGTAGATTAGTATATCATCAAAAAATACTAGCACAAATTTTCTAAGGAAGGGTTTGAAAATGGATTTCATCAACCCTTGAAATGTAGAAGGTGCATTGGTAAGGCCAAAAGGCATGACCAAAAATTCATAATGACCCTCATGAGTTCGAAATGTTGCTTTCAGAATATCTTCAGTCTTCATTCTAATTTGATGATACCCTAAACGAAGATCCAATTTGGTAAAATAAATTGCTCCATGTAATTCATCCAATAATTCATCAATCACAAGAATGGGAAATTTATCTTTAATGGTGAGCTTATTGAGCTCCCTATAATCCGGACACATGTGCCATGATCCATCCTTCTTGTGTACCAATATTACAAGAGAAGAGAAAGAACTTTGACTAGGTTGAATTATACCCGCCTCTAACATTTCTGCAATCATACGTTCAATTTCGCTCTTTTGGACATAAGGATATCTATAAGGCCTGATGTTTGGAGGAACACTTCCTGGAATCAAATGAATAGCATGATCATGATCACGAATAGGTGGGAGTCCTTTTGGAGTTTCAAAAACCTTGGAATGATTGTCCAAGATTTTTTGGAGATCTGCAGAAATAGATGATTTTGATGTTGGAACTTCTAGTGAGCGTAATTGTCCAATTATGCCTCATTGTTCTTTCTTTAGAAGATTTTTCATGACATTAGAGCTTATTATATTTCCCAGCTTCCCTGAAATACCTCGTAATTCGACTTTCTTTCCTTCTGAAAAAAATTTCAAGAAAAGTTCTTGAAAATTAAAAGCTACCATCCCCAAAGATTGTAACCATTGTACTCCTAGTACAACATCAGCACCTCCCATAGGAATGGAAAGCATTGGGCTATTCAATACATATTCCCCCACGGTTAGTTTGATATTATGGCATTTTCTAGAGAAATTTATAGTTCCTCCATTTGCAACCGTCACTTGACATTCTGGTGCTGGGTATAGGAAACAATTCAATTCCTTGGCTACCTTACAATGAATAAAATTATGGGTACTACCTGAATCAATCAACACTATTAAATTTTTCTTCTTGATATGTCCTTCTATCTTGAGAGTTTGAGGAGTGGTAATTACTGTCAATGCATTACACGATATGGTCGGACTCATTTCTTCCTCTTCTTGGGTTGGTTCCTGGTGTATATCCTTCTTGTTCATTTTCTTCTTCCTCTTCACAATCCATGTAAAATAATTTCTTCTCAGCACACTAATGACCTTTAGTGTATTTTCTATCACAACTGTAGCAAATCCCTTTTGATCTTTTTTCTTCCAATTGTTGTGGTGTCAACCTTGTAGGTTGTGGAAATCTAGGAGTAGCAACACTTCCCTCTTTATAGAAGTGAGTGGTAGGCTTCCTTGTCGCCATAATTTTACATTCAATTTTTCTTGCCAACCTGAATGCCTTCTTCAATGAATCAGGTTCCAAAACGCGAACTTCATGTTGGATGTTATCCTTTAAAGTACCTATGAAGAGATCAATCCTGTGTTCCTATAGAATATCAACTACCCTTATATTCAATTTTTGGAAGTCCTCAATGTGCTCCCCCATTAAATCCTTTTGTTTGAGATTTATCAATTGGCTAAAGAAGGTGTTTCTCTTTGTATCCTCATAATGTGCTATCATTTCCTCCATAAAAATTGATCAAGTGACAACTTTTTTACGGGAGCAAAGCCATCGATACCATACAAATGTATTTTGTTCTAAATGTAAAGTTGCAATGCGTACCTTTTGTGTGTTTTTTACATTATGGGGATCAAAATATTGCTCCATCTGTAGTATCCATGTTACAGGATCCTTTCCATCAAACTTCCATATCCATTTTTGGAATATGGTGGTTCTTCCCACCAACATTAGATTTTATGGAATCACAATTAACATTTTTTTTTTCTCATCATGAGTTTCCTCTACTATATTTTCACCATTAGGAAACATTTCTTGTATCAACTTTGTCAAACCTTCCATGTCTACTTTTATAGCATTCTTCATGTTTTCCATTTTCTCATCGATCTTAGCTTCCATGTCATCCATCTTAGATTCCATGCCAGCTTCCATGCCATCTATCTTAGATTCCATGCAATCTATGCCATTCTTCAAACCATCCATCTTAGATTCCACGCTTTTCTTCAAACCATCCATCTTAGTTTCCATGCCTTTCTTCAAAACTTCCATGTCATTTTTTGTTGCTCTTTGCGAGAGCAAAATTTGTTGCACTTGCTCTTGTAATTTTGATATGTCATGTTGCCATTCTTCGTCTTCTCATGAGTCGTGGGAGAGAGTTTAAAGCTTAATGGGGAAGAATTATTTTTAGGGGCCATTTTAGAATCCAATACTGATATCTATTCTACAATATGCCCTTGGAATCAATTCAACTTGATTCTTCAAACAAGACTTATGCAATTCGGAAAAAAAAAAATGCACACCTTTTACTTGCTTTTGAGGAGCTAAATATTGAAATTTAATTATCTCTATAATTATGGATCCTCAATATCTTAACTTTAGCCCTGCAGTATCCCTCTAAAGCATCTTTCAAATTCCATAGGTCTGATCTGATTTGGATTCTTCAAGGCAAAGTTATGTCCAATCTCCCACAATGACCCAATTTTGGACTAGTTCAGTAGAGTGAACTTGTACAACTTTCCACGTGTCACTATTTCCTCCTTTGTATCTGAAATTGATAGATAAAAAACTACAGACTGTGTACTTGCGGCCACTTTTTACAGCATTCCAATCCGACACTTAGAGAGAGAGCTATGAATATTTTCCCCTGATCACCTCTTTGAGATGAAATTCAGAAGCCTCAAAAAGCCCTAAATTCCACAGATCATATCTCCGAAAATATTGTGAACCAATATCTAAAAAATTTCAAAGATGTTCCTCAGGATTGCACCTTCTCACTTTAAAAATTTCAACTTCTGAACCTTCGTAGAAAAAAATTTATTATGAAAATATCACGATGTCCTGTTTAGGTTAAATTCAGGAGCCTGCAAAATGACCTAACTTGCATAGATCATATCTCCGAAAATGTTCCGAACCAAGCTCTGAAATTTTGTGATGATGTTCATCATGATTTTGGCTTCGTACTCTAAAAATTTCAGATTCTGAACCTTCGTAGAAAAAAATTTATAGCGAAAATTCCACGATGACCTGTTTGGAGCAGCGAAACCCTAGAATTTCAAAGCTCTGATACCAAATGTTGTGAAACTAGCTCCAAAAAGAGAAGAAAAGAGATATCAACGCCTTATAAATAAGCCACTTCAAGGGGGGAACCTTTAATACATTACATGAATGAACAATTCTTGGATGATTCAAATTACAAAACCTCCTTTCTATATATAGGAGTCCATGGGGCCACAATGTAATCCTAGCCGACCTAACAATAATAATTTAAGAGCACAATAATAACAATATGGGGGTTACAAGAGTACAATAATAAAAATAAGGGGGTTACACTAACAACAATAAGGGACTATACTAGTAATATCGGGATCTAACAGATCCATATTGGAAATCCCAACTGTTGGTGGAATATTCCAAGGATCTACAAACATGCATAATCTTGAAGACCAACTACATGAAGAACGCTATTCAGTCCAAGAAGGAGTCATCTATTATCATGGTATAATCTTCTTATCTAGAGACTCCAATCTCAAGGAGAAGTTTCTACAAAGGGCCTATGAAGAGTTATGTTTCAGCCACACATATTCCATGAGATTCTACAACATCATCATGAGAAGCTATAGTTGGAAGGGCTTCGAAGGAGAACTATATCAGCATTTTCAAAGATGCATGAACCATGTGGAGATGGGGCATCAATATAACTCTATATAGGAGTTAATTCAGCCATCTCTTCCTCCTTTTGAGAGAGAAGATAGATCTATGCACCACTCCATTTTTTTTAAGGTGGAATTTTGGTGAAGAATATGCTCATGCAAATAATGTTTCATTTGATTATTGTTTGCATTCTTTCACCATGTATATGCAGGACATAACTCCAAGGATTACTGTACCTTATAAAATTCATGGCCAATTTGGGCCACAAAAATCTCTGAACATGGCCACTCCCTTGGAGGAAAAATGGAGATTTTTTTTCATGATGGGTGCATTCCTAAAGCAGCAAATATATCTCACACTTTCAACCATAGTGAGATGACTTCGACAACAAGTAAGTGGTGGGGAAACCACTTACCGCATCATGATATGATGCAGTTAGGAGTTGGATTACGCTGGTTCCACATGTGGGAATATGACCCACCTCCATATGCACAAATTTATGTTTGTATGTATGTAGTTTTGATCCCATACATTAATGATGTTCTTGTAACTTTTATGGGAATGTATGGAGGGAGGATGGGAGGTATGTATGTGCCCTATGGGATGGATATTCTCCATGTACCTTATGCTACATGTTTCAGGGAGAACATTGGGAAAACCATGTTTGTTTCATTTGATCTATTGTCTCCTTATGGGATGGATTACTTGCATCTCATGAGAACTCTAGAGGAGAAATTCATGGAGGGATGGATTGGTGAACACTTATCTTATGGAGGAAGCTTATCACATGTTGGTGTCACCAATGAAGGAGGAGAAGAGTTGCAGCACTCACCTTCTGAGTTGCTTGAGGACAAGCAACATCTGGGAAGGGAGGACTGTAATATTCCCAATTAGTCATGAACTAATTGGAATATTCATTTTTGTTTTTCTGCTTTGTTTAAAGAATAAGAGGGAAAAGAAGGTCCATATTTCTCCTTAATCCTGAATAAATAAATGCCAAATGGGAACGGGATAAATCTTGGTAGCTTAATTGAAGCACCCTTGGTGTGAAAGGGGCTGGATCATTTTGATTGGGTCAACCTTGACCAAATCTACAACGTTGTCATGAAGGAGTGGCCATCAATGAGGTACAACGCAATTTTAGATGGATATGCTTTGTGTGAAAGGAGTGTTATCATTGGATGTGGTTTAGGGTTTGCAAGCTCTTTACTTATAAAAGGAAAAGGATGGCAAAATTAGAGGGTTGTTGATGTATATGATATTTTCTAAATATATGCTCTATTTAGACATATATCTTTCTCTTGTTGTTTAGCTGAGATTGAATGATGTTTAGCACTGGGTGTTCCTAATCGGGAATCCCACCTCTTCCCATTGAGTAGCTCTTGGGAGAGTTTGTATTGCATTGTCCATTGTTTGGCTTAGGGCCAAGCTTCTTCTTTCACTTACAATGTAGATCCTATTGAGGGTTTGGTTGCTTTTGCAAGCTGCAACAAGTGGAGACTAGATATTTCAGATGTAGGCCATTTCAGTGCTCCTTTTCAGTGGAGGAGGTTTCCACTTCATTGGGAGGAAAGTATTGAAGGCTTTGGAGCTTATTTTAATATCTTGGCATTATTCCAACCATATTTTTATCCCCATAGCACAGTTTACTTCCAGGTCTGTGTTATTTCTGTAGGAGGAGTTGTAGGGCGATTCAACACACCATTTGGAGAGCTAATTTTCTAGTGTTGGGGATCTGCCCTTCACTTTGAAGATCTATGGGAGGAGGTTATTTTATTGATCATATCAGATCAGCCACACTTTCCAGATCTATATTTTTTAGTAGATGTGTAGCCTTAGATCTTAGATCTACAACTTGTACTTTGTGTTTTGATGAAAACCCCAAGGGGTTTCTATAGAGGATGTTGCATAAATCTGATATAGATCTATCTTTTGGAGCACATATCAACTCTATATCTTATGTATAATATAATGTTGTTGTAGGGCCAATAAAATAATGTTGTAAGGATTTTCCAACTTTTATATATGGTTGCAGCACCTCTTATTGAGGTATTTTCTTCATTGGAGACTTTCTTTTCTTAGTATGCATCTCATGGGCCATATTTTACATATATTTTGTTGTTGTAATAACATGTGAAAGGTCTCCATATTGGTCTCTTGATTTATAAATGATTATTTGCTTTGTTGTTCCATCATTTTGCACTATATTCTTGCTTTTCCCATTTGGGAATATTATAGATTTGGATTATGTATTTTTAGAATATTTCACAACCCATAGAGACGAGCGAGGTCAAACAATTCACCTATACATTATTATGGGATTGCAAAATATTCCGGAAATTTACCATTAAAATAAATTAATATTATAAATTTCTATATTTTTTAACATATATTTTAATCCAAAACCTAAATTATAACCCTACCTCTGCATATGTGATTTCATAACGCGTCAATTCAAACAACTAATTCGAATTAAACCACCTACTCAGCTTAATTTCAATTACCCAAATTCATTTCGATTATATATTTTTAGAATATTTCACAACCCATAGAGACGAGTGAGGTAAAACAATTCACCTAGCTATTTTCTGCTCATAGATTATGATGTCTTAATGTAACTTCCAGTTGCAGCATATTTCTGTTTTTTTCTAGATTTTAGTGCTATGTTCTTGTTTTGGTTTATTTGGAATGTTGTATATGTTCTATATTCCTGTCTTTTCCATTTTTGAATATTACAGTGGTATCGGAGCATCATCTTGGCATATCCTATGCATTCTAAGAACAATATGTCATCTAAGGAGGCTTCTCATAGGGAGGAGAAGATCTGCAGAAGAAGTAAGGGAAAACCTTAGTACCTGGAGGAAAGGATTTCTCAAAAATTCTTCTTCAAACTCTGCAAATCATTAGCAAAGACATCAAATAAATAAGGAGGGAAAGAAATGGAGATCCCTCAACAAGATTTGTACATGAAGAAATCCCCAGTTCTTCATACTTTGGGTGAGATCATTCAGCCACACCATTAGATTTACAACACTCTACCATGCCTATGTTCATAGCAAGAGAGATGGAGGACATAGATGTGCCAAAGAAGGAGACTCTTGGTGATTATTTGCAGGAGTATGAATCTCAATCTAAGAGGTTCAAAGATCACCTAAACTTCCAAGGGTTTTGCAAGATCAAAGAGGATAGAAGACCTAGCAACCATAATAGAGGCACAACATGCAAGCAGCATGATGAGGGTAGATTCTTTCTATCTACTTTTGATGGGTCACCTAAATGTTCAGTTAGGGCTTGGGTGGAGGAGCTAGACACCTACTTGCAACAGCATCAAGTTTCAGAAGATGAAGCCATTAGAGTTGCAGTGTTGCATCTTGAAGGTAAATCTTATGCTTAGTGGTTATTTGAATCCCTTTCATTAAGAAATGCTTGAATCACCGAAATATTTGAATAAAATGCCTCAATAAGAGGTGCTGCAATCATATAGAAAATCTAGAAAACCCTTACATCATTATTTTATTTCTTCTGAAACAACAGTATATTATACATAAGATCTAGAGCTGCTATGTGCATATAAGGTTAGATCTATATCAGATCCATGCACCATACAAGCTCCTTTAAAGAACCCCCTTGGGGTTTTCATAAAAACACCAAGTACAAGTTGTAGATCTGAGATCTAAGACTACAGATATACTAAAAAATACAAATCAGGAAAGTGTGGCTGGTCTAATATGATCAATAGAATATCCTCCTCCAATAGAGTCTCAAAGTGAAGGGCAGATCCCCAACACTAGAAAATTAGCTCTCCAAATGGTGTGCCAAATAACCTTGCAACTCCTCTTATAGAAATAATGCATATATAGAAGTAAACTGCGTTGTAGGGATGAAAATAAGGTTGGCCTGATGCCAAGATCTGAAAATGAGCTCAAAACCCTCCAATACTGTGCTCCCAATGAAGTAGAAAACTCCTACATATGTAAGGGTTATTTGAATCCCTTTCATTAAGAAATGCTTGAATCACCAAAATCCATGAATAAAATGCATCAATAAGAGGTGTTGCAATCGTATAGAAAAGCTGGAAAACCCTTATAGCTTTATTTTATTTCTTTTGCAATAGCAGTAGATTATACATCAGATCTAGAGCTGCCATGTGCATAAAAAGTTAGATCTATATCAGATCCATGCACTATACAAGCTCCTCTAAAGAACCCCCTTGGGGTTTTCAGCAAAACAACAAGTACAAGTTGTAGATCTAAGATCTAAGACTGCAGATCTACTGAAAAATACAGATCTAGAAAGTGTGGTTGATCTGATATGATCAATAGAATAGCCTCCTCCAATAGCTTCTCAAAGTGAAGGGCACATCCCCAACACTAGAAAATTAGCTCTCCAAATGGTGTGCCAAATCACCCTGCAACTCCTCCTTCATAAATAACGCAGATCTGGAATTAAACTACGCTGTAGGGATGAAAATAAGGTTGGCCTGATGCTAAGATCTAAAAATGAGCTCAAAGCCCTCCAATACTATTTCATAACTCATCAATTCAAACAACTAAATCCAATTCAACCGCCTACTCATCTTAATTTCGATTACCCAATTTCATTTGGATTATATATTTTTACAATATTTCACAACCCATAGAGATGAGCGAGGTCAAACAATTCACCTAGCTGTTATTATGGGATTGAAAAATATTCCTGAAACCTACCATTAAAATAAATTAATATTATAAATGTCTATACTTTTTAACATCTATTTCAATCCAAAATCTAAATTGTAACCCTACCTCTGCATATCTGCTTTCATAACTCATCAATTCGAATCATAAATTTCTGTGTATACCTTAGAAAATATTTGAAGCTAAATTTATGAATTTAAACTTTGAAGCCAAATATAAACCCAATTCAACTACTCCCAGTATTTACTATGTGGAGTCAAGTAATGAATTTGGAGTATTCTACCCAAGCAGAGGATAAAATGGGTATAATTTAAACAAAACCCAACAAAATCTATAGTTGTATTGCAACACAAATAAAACATGATATAGCCTCACAAGTTACAACCAGCTATATACTGAAGGGATTAAGAAAATCTCTCAAACAATTGCACACCCAATGTCATCTCATTGCCTAGATCCACACAAGGAATCTCAAAGCACAAAAGATGGGGTAGAGTCCAAGGTAGATCATATTTTTCACTGACATATGGGGAGATCAACCGTGGAGTTATGGGAATTATTTATATACTCAAAAAAATTAAGAGAAACTGATACAAGGGAATTACAAGTTCAATATCTCCTTCACATTGTCCTATCCACTCATCTCTATTCTATTGAGATGCTAACAACCATACACGATCATGGTTGTAAATCCTCTAGATGTAATCAGTAAATTGCTACAAAGGTGGAATCTAGAAAATATTTCATACAAACATCCCTTCAAGATGGGGAAACCCTTTCAAATTTTGGGTCTCATGTTTATGCTTTTCATATAGGAATAACATATCCATAATAACTATTGTATTTATGTCTGCGCTATAGTCTCAATTCTTATAGTTTTCAATTCTAAAAAAGATGACAAATATATTCATATTTTTCCAACAGTTAGAATGCTCATTTACAACAGAGTTAAAAATGCTTAATACTTTAGATGGGATCCAAAATCTACCTTACATCCTACACTCCCTTAAAAAATCTTCCTCCCTTTTATCTCATTCCAGTACCAATAATACCAACTACAAGAACAAATTTGGTGTTCAACCGCCATTTCAATTCTTTCAAAGCCTAAAATAAGCTAGCTAAGGAAGGACTAATTTCAGTGTACCATTTTCTATCATCAATTTGATTTATTTTTTACTTTCAAATGGATAGATTTTCTGCTAGCATGTTTCTATATATGCTATTTCTCTAATGTCCTTTCATATTGGTTGAGAAGATCAGTTCAAAATGGGCAAACGAAACAAATGGAAGCATATCATAGATCTTGAGGTGCAAGATCTCAAAGACAAAATGACCTTCTCTAGTAAAGACTTAGTTTAGACGGAAATAAATCGAAATAACAATAGTATTGATCGAGTTTCCTTAATCCCGTTAAAATAAGAATTTGACTTTATCAAAGGAGAGGAAGTGAATCCCATTTCTCCATGTAATTTCATATGGAAAACGAACAAAGAACCAAAACAAATAGCTACAACTACATTGTAATATGAAATGTGAGTATTGTAGGTTTTAACCCTATACAGAAATTATCTGCAAATGAATCTTAAAAACATAAAATAAACAATAGAGAGAACATAAAACATAAAATAGATATACACAGATTTTCCCTTGGATCCCAAATCGGGACTACCAGCATGATTTTTCATTTTATTCCTTGAGTGTTACAACACAAATATATACATGTCGAAGCATTCATAAACCCCAATCCGTTAACCCTGGACTAGAACATAACTGTAGTTCCCTTGACCATATCTACAAAATACCAAGGGCCGAATACCATCATGCCCCAAAACCATGTGCAAACCCATGCACAAAACCATGGGCGGGTCCGCACCCCAAAAAATAGGGTCCAAATTTTTTTTCTCGGGGCACTGCCCCGGACCCCCAACAACGGGGCCTACTACACCTAGTACAACATACAGGGCCCCCCCTGGCACGTGCGACTAATCATGGAAATAACATAACACATACCCAACAATTATTTCAAAAATGCATTGTTTAGATCATTTGAAACCACGTTTATCTTTATTTGTATGTACTAAAATTTCAAATTTTTGGTGTAGTTTTCATTGATCATTTCGACCACAGGAAAAAAGAGGAGATCCTCCAACTAAACGAAGGACCTCATTTGTGCAGAAGAGGGGTTGCCAAAGCCATTTTATTTTGAAGTTCATGAATGAAATTCCTGATACATAAATACTAACTTTCAATATGTATGAACATGAAGATGGTGACAGTTGGCCTTTTCATGGGCAACATGACACTTCAGGAGAGACTAGGATCTTGCATAGGCCAAATGTTTCAAGGGATGTTGTTGCATATGTAGAGCGTTGTTTATTTTTGGGAGCTCTTGTTGATATAATATATAGAACTCACATTAAGATACATGTTGACATGGATGTGACAACTTGGGGTAGGGATTTATTCTTATGCATGAAAGATATTGTAAATATATATAATAGGTTGGCGAAGGGAAATTATCAACTTCACAAAAAGGATGAAATGAGTGTAAACCTTTGGTATCAAAAGCATCGCGAAGAGTTTTTTTTAACCAAAATCCCAATGGTGTGGCGGTCCATTTTATAATAGGGATTCAAAAAAAGTCAATGGTGGATACAATGGTCAAGTTATCACACAATAGATTAATATCCATGGATTCAACATTTTATAAAAATAAATATGGCGTAATTCATATGCCAATGATTGATTGAATATACATATTTAAGTTGTAGACAGTCAATATGATTAATAACTTGTATTTGAATTAATGTAACATTGAATATGACAGCATCAGTTCCATACACTCATGGAATTTGATGAACAACAAAGCAAGGTGCAAGTTGCATGGGTTTTGGCATCACAAAACACATCAGACGCTTTCTCACTATGGTTGGAGCAACTCATGCACAAGTGTTTCCAAACTCATCCTGATTGGAAATTCAATACTTTCATGGTTAATGATGCATTAGCTGAAATCATTGCCTTGAGGTAACTTTAACATTGTCATGATATAACCAAGACTGTTTTTTTTCTAAAAATAACACACTAAAATGCATTGAATATAGCAAAAGGATCACAATGTTGTGATGCGATCTTATGTGTTTGGAATGTACGGAGGGCTTGGTTAAAAAATTTCAATCAGTTGGCCACTAGTTCCATAAAATCCAATGGGATGTTCAATGAGTTAGGTTTCATCATGAAACAGATACTCAATTGTGAAATTGAAGATGGAATTAATCAATTTTTTTTTATCAAATTTGCAAATGAAGATAAATTCTTAAGCTATTTCCACAAGAATTGGGTTTTCGAAGATAAAATTTGTAAGTCAACAAAATTTTCATGTTATATGCATTTTTGTCTTCTATAAAGGTGATATATTGAGACTAGCATGGTTCTCTTTTAAATTAGGTATGTGGGTGAAAATTTTTCGGGAGTTTCCTCATGCAAATCACAAGAACAATATTGTTGTTGAATCATACCATTGTTACCTAAAAATGGCATTTTTTTCCAATAGAAGGAAAAAATGTGCCTGGAGGATGGATTGTTTGTCACATATGCTACTAACAATTGATGAACCTTGTTATTGGTTCAAGGAAATATTAAAAGAAGAAGGATTTTTAAGCAACTATAAGAGAGAAAAGAAACTTGAATCATTAGTGGAATGAGCAAGAAAAATTTTGGATATTGATTGTTGTCCTCATGAGAGCATAACCCGCATTTACTGGGTGAGAAATTAGCTAGATCGAGGTAAAAAGTACCTTGTCATATGGTATCACACAAATTTTATAAAGTGTGAATTTCCATGGTCTATTCATGGAAACATTTGCAAGCATGCCATAAAGACTAATTGGTTGTATTTCCACTGGGATAATTCAAATCCATTGGTTCATCAACATGTAGAGGATAACATATTCAATGAACCTCCTGAGATCAATATAGATCCCCAAAACCATGATGTAGATGTCAATGCTACATTTATGGCTACAAATATTGTTGATGCAGACGTCGAGACATTTCATTTGGAAATGGAGGTATTGTTTAACCATGTACATATCATTTTATATAACCCTCCTACTACTTTGATGAAGACAAACCAGTTGATTGGTTTGGTTAAAAAATTGTTGGATGGAGCCAATAATTTGCACATTATGGATTTTGACTTCACACCTGGGTTGGTTTCTCTTGATTCATATTTGAAGAGGACTAAGAGTTTCCTTAACCTTACAAATAAAATAAGAAGAAACAGAAAGAAAAAATGGTTTGGAAATTGATTTAAATTTTGATCCCTCAGAATATGAACCATTTGAGTTTCGATACCTTAATAAGCGAGGACGTCCTCAATCAAATATTGCCTTGTCTATGGTTCCAAGTTAGTTTCATGTGTGAAATAGATTCATGGTTTTAAATTTATGTATTTAGTCATCACCATTATTTAACATGTGGTATGTTTATTTTTATAGAAATGCAACAATCCACAACCATGGTGACAAACCAAGACCAAAGGGAGATGGAAGACCATCCAACCTTACCTTCAATGCCAGGTACAATTGACACTCTATTTCATTGTGTGCGCACATATACATTGATTCTCTATCAAATTACACTACGGTAACATATGAAACTTTTCTATGTAACTATAGAACAAGTGGATAATCATCATATTCTACCATGAATGATCATCCATGGAAGGGCTTTGACTCTAGTGGTGATCAGAGGCTAAATATTTAGCTTAAAAAAATGAAAGTACTCAGAAATGCTCCAAACTAGAGCAATTGGATAGAGCTCATCACCAGGATTCCAATGCAACTCATTTCATCAAAACCTGAGTTCGTATGAGTAAGTTATCGTCTAATGTTTGTTTTCTCAAATAGGTAAAAATTGTGCAGAATAGTGACAGACTGATGACTTGGTAGTCTAGTCAACACCTTAGGAATCTTCAGGGAATATTATCCAGTTTTCAGCCAATGACACTGTGACAAGTGTCATCACCAGATTCGCCAATGTTTCTTGGGGAAGTTGAATTTTTCTCCTAATGCTAAGTTTGGAATTATCTATGGTGGATTATTATTATTTATGGTGGACTTTTAGACAATGGAGAAGGGCCACATGGCACAAAAAAAGGCTACCACGTGCCCTCCCCCATGGCAAGGTGGATGGAATATTGATTTTTTATTCAAGGTCGAAGTTGGGCACATTATATATATTATACCAAGGTTTGGACCATAGTCTAAGTGGATATCAAATAGCATATATATGTGTGTGTGTGTGTGTGTGTGTGTGTGTGTGTGTGTGTGTGTTTTATTACGAGGTCGAAAACTTATTCATGGCACAACATATTATATATGTCAACATACATTTTATAACCAAAGTTCAAGACTAAGGTTCATTCATATGGCATGCAACAAAATTATATGGCAAGGTTCGGGATCGAACCCACGACCACCCACCTACAGCACCACCACCTTACCATTTTGTTACTCCTGTAATTCACAGTACCACAAGGTGACTGATTATTTCCTAGATCTTTCATATTGAAAATAATATTCCATGGCTGTCATTTATTTCCAAATTTATTTCCTAAAAAGAAAAGGGAAATCCAGACTATCAGAACTTCATAGGAATCAATATTCCTTTTCAATTCAGTTGAAAGAGAAAATTTTTGCTGATAAAGTGTAATGATGAGCAAACCCCATTTTTGCCGTCATTCATTTCATTTACCCTCTTTTACCTTTCAGTTTTCTGAACTCTAAATTCAAACACTTCATTTCTTTCAAAACCCGTTTTAACTATTAAAATTCAAGTTTTATAGTTAAAAAAGCAGCTCCACCCACCCACTAACAGCCATATCATATTTCCCTCTAAACTTACCCTATATCCCTTTTATTTCAGCTCTGCTCACACCATAGTGAACCTCATATTTATATCATACATTACCTATGGTGTATAGTATTCATCATTCCCAGCAACTAACCATATTAAAGTCTTGCCTTCCATCACCTTTTCACATCGCAAGTCCACAAAATTCATTCAGAACACCATTTCCGAATCCTATAAACTCATCGATGCAACATTGGTGGGACTCGATAGCAAATTGCAAGTTCTAGAAGATAAGTGTTGAAGGAATATTTTATTAATGCCGAAGTGCGATGTGCGACATTAGTGGGATCTTCTTCCCTACCACGTCACTATTTCTTCACCACCCATCACACATCGCATGCGATATGATATAGTAGTTAGCGGCGGAGACTTAAACTTGTGAAATGTTGATTTCTGATGAGTTTTTTGTTGCTATGTTGCGATGTGATAGCGTCATTGCATATCATAATCAACAATTGTCATGTTTATGGTTAAGTGGTCGCAGGTTAAGGTTTGGATGTTGCAATGCGATATCAGTAGGGCCCGCTTGTACCGTCACGTCAAATCATTGCGTTAAACTCCATTCCCTTACCCGCTCATCCACCTTACCTCGCCCCACATCCAACGGTCATCATCTCTTTTAGGCCCCCCCTTAGCCTTCGATTTCTGACCATGGGAGGGAGGGGGGGTGTCTGAAATGGGTGGTATCTCTTACTTTCATTCTCCCTACGTGGCACGCCCAGTCTACTTGACACCCCATTTCATTGATACCGCCTGCCACTCTACCCCCCGCCCCCCCCCCCTTGAAAACTGCTCTTCTCTGCAAACGAAACCACTCCTCGTCCACCTGCCCACTCCTGCCACCAATGCTCCGCATTGACAAACCATCCACCAATCCACTGCTCCACATCAGCTACCGACTCTCACCACCATCTACTCACATATCCGTTTTGTGCCATTTTCATCCGAACAGCTCATCCAAACATTTTTTTTTGTTAGAGGGTACTGTGGGTTTCCGACTATGGCTATGAGTTGGTGTTTACAATGGGAGAAGTTGGCTTTCCATTTTAAAACTCCCTGTAGCAGTCATCGACGCAGAAAAGATAGAGGCAGTTATAATACATAATGACCATCATGACGGCCAGTACAAAAATCATATATGCTAAATCAACTAGTGCTGCACCAGATTTAATTATCCAGCAATGGGTTTTTGAAGAAGTAGAGCCATATGTCAGCTTTATTTTATCATTTCCTCCTTGGCATCACTTGAGCCAGATTCTGATCTATCTGAAATTAATAATGGACTGCTAAGTCCACTATTATATCCAAATTCATCTTATCACCGCTTGCATGGTTCCACTTGTCAATTTCTGCTTGAATTTAATTAATAACAATCACTGCAGTAGATGGAGTAGCCGACTTAGGTTTTATTTAAATACTGCATGCATTAGAAGTAGAAGAAAACCCGAAAGGGGAAAACCATTGTAATAGGCTCATCTAGTTGTAAACACTCCTTTTTTTATGAATGAAAGGAAACTGTTCTTTCCATATTCTTGTGTTGTGATCTATGGTGAAGTGCTCTTTTTCCTGTAATTTTCCATGCTCTAATTTCACATACTGTTTTTTTCTTTACTATGGATAAGAAATTTTTGTGTAGGATTTACCATGGGGTACCCTGCTTAGTCTTGAAGAATTATCTATGTTTTTCTCTAAAATTTGAATGCATAATTCATAGACAGTTTTCTCTGCATTCACATTGAACCTTACTCTCTTCTCCTTTCCATTTCACAAGCTGTAGAGATCCATGGACATGGCTATATTTCTTGGTGTCACATGAATTCGGTTATTCATCCATTTGAATTTGGTTATTAGTCCTAATATTAGGACAAGAAGAAAGAGAGTTGATAGAGCATCATCTTCACCCAAAGTTCCACTCAAAGCTGCACTTGAAGTACCTCAAGTTCCATCTCCAGCAGTTTAGATTTAAGAGGTACAAATTGCACAAGAAGCTGAAGTGATTGAAGAGGTACAAGAATCATAGGTTAAGGTTGAATTCTTAGCCATTATGTTAGGAGTTGTAAATAATCATGGACATTTAGAAGAAGAGGACTTCAATAGAGACTTCAAAGACATACAAAGAATGGTTAAAATCATGTTTGATGCATTCACTACAAAAAGAGCAGGGGAAGGTTCTAAGCCTCCACATGGAGAAGGATCTTCATATGGTAAGAAGTATGAAGAGAAGAGTTTGAAAGGCACTGGAGGAAAGCCATCTCCATCTCCACCATTCTCATCCTCATCATCTTCATCAGCATCTTCATCTTCCACTTCCACCACAAAAACCACCCACACTCATTCAAAATCCCAAAAGGAAAAATTCCATTACTCAATTTGGACATCAAGTTTGAACTTCCCATGTACAATGGTGATGTAAATGCAAAGAAGTTAGAAAATTGGATCCGTCAATTGGAAGTATACTACAAAATTAAAAATGTACAAGAGGATGACATTAAGATGCAGTTAGCTTCATTAAGGCTAGAATTAGCAGCACTAGTTTGGTAGGAGGGAAAGAATCAAGAGGAAATGTGAATTCATGGTAACATATCCATTTCTTGGGTTGAACTAATTTCCCATTAAAATATAGTTTTATCCATTAGCCTATATGCCAAAATAAATAATGATTTGGTAAAACTTTAGGCAACTCAAAGGCCAAACTGTTCAAGAGTACACTCGAGAGTTTTAAAAGAGGGATTTGTTGTTAGGAGTAAACTTGAATTCACAAGACACACTCTTGAAATACATTGGGGGTTTACATTCCTACTTGAAACATACTATCCTTCTATTTAACCCAAACAACTTATATGAAGTATGTGTGCAAGCCACACAACATGAAGCAAGGGGAAATAACATTTAGGAAGAGGGTAGTAAGAAGAATCCATTCAAGGGTAAGGGAAAAGAGAAGGGAGGAAAATGGAATGGAAAGAAGAATGCAAGCATCAAGAAAGAAGTGCAGAAAACTACATGAAAACATTGTTCCAAATAGGGCATGATGAAGCCCACAGTTGGAAACTACATCTCGAACTAAGGCCAAAGAAACCAAATAACAAAGGGAAACAAAAGATGTTTTCCACCACACAACAAGGTCTTGGATCTGATTCAGGAGATTAGACCAAGATTGTAGCCATGGTTAAAAAAGGAAATGAAGCCATAGTAAGTAATAGTTCCTCAAATATTCACAACAACACTCCAAATGAAGACACAAGGATAGAATTGTTCCACATTAGAGTGATTTCAAATCATACAAATATTGATGCATTGTTTGATAGTGGGTGACAAGAAAACTTTATTTAATAACACTTGGTCAAAAGTCGTAACCTTGAAACCACACCTCATCATAAACCATACCCTTTGGGTTGGATAGTTAAGAATTCCAATTTACAGGTTCCAAGGAAATTCATATTTAGATTTGCTATTACTGCAAACTTGGTTGATGTAGTCGAGTTAGATGTGGTTCCACATGACATTTCTGGGATTATCTTGGGAAGTACATATTTGTTGACAGGAAAGCAATGTTTTATCGCCGTGAAAACAAATATAATTTGCTTAAGGATGGGGTGTAGAATATTGTGAGAGCTCATTGCAAAAAAATGAATATTTCTTTAGTTAATGCAGAGAAAATGAAGAGGCTAGTTAATGCAAGTAAAAATTTTGTGCTTCTCATGATCAAGAAAAAAGATGATGTTGACTATGAATCTTTTGAAGGATGTGATGATAAATTAAAATCTAATTTATTTGATGTGGTAATTTAGCATGGCGAGATGTTTCAATAACCAAGTGGGTTACCTCCCAAGAGGGGAATTCAACATGAAATTCAGTTGCAATAGGATGTTCCAATTCCAAACATTGGTATGCATCACATGTCAAGTATGGAGAGTTTGTAAATCAATAAGAAAATTAAATAATTGTTGAAAAAATGTATCATATACCCATCTACTTCGCCATGTGGTTCACCAATTGTTTTGGTACCAAAGAAGGACGAGACTTGGTGCATGTGCATAGATTTCCGTGAACTAAATAAAATCAAGGTAAGAATCGTGACCCACTCCCATGCATTGATTATTTGCTAGATCAGTTAAATTATGCAAGATATTTCACTAAGTTAGACTTGCAAAGTGGTTATCATCAAGTTAGAATAGTTGAGGAAGACATTTGGAAAACAGCTTTTAAAACTAGACAAGGATTGTTTGAGTGGTTAGTTATGCCATTCGGTCTAACAAATTCTTCAGCTACTTTCATGAGAGTCATGAATGATGTACTTAGACCATTTATAGATGAATTATTCATTTTTTACTTCGATGACATACTTATATTCAAAAAATCAAGAGAATAACATGTCATGCATGTGAAAAAGGCACTTGATGTCTTGAAAAGAAAGCAATTATTTTTAAAGATGTCAAAGTGCGAGTTTGGCAAGACTAATTTAGTGTATTTGGGACACATTGTTGGAGGAGGTGAGTTGAAGATCGACCCTTCCAAAGTGGAGATCATTCTGAATTGGCCCAAGTCGAATATAGTTACAAAGGTAAGAAGCTTTCTTGGGGGCAGCACAGTATTGGAGGAAATTCATTGCTAATTTTTCTTCCATTGCAGCTCCGTTACATGCATTGAAAAGTGTTAAGAAAGTATTCCATTAGGGAGATATGAAACAAAAATAATTTGATGCCTTAAAGAAAAAGATAATTTCACCACCGATATTGGCTCTTCTGGATCTTAGACATCCATTTGAGATCCAAAGAGACGCAAGTGTTTATGTTATGGGAGAAGTTCTCATGCAGCATGGTAAGCCTATTTCGTTTCATTATGAAATTTTTAATGGAGCTGTGACTAATTATTCGTCCTATGACAAAGATTTATATGCATTGGTACAAAGTGTAAATAAATGGAAGCACTATTTGATGGGTAAATAGACCACTATCCATACTGTTGTAGTACTTACAATCACAGTCAAATTTTCAGCAATCGAGACATTTCAAATGGATGGGATTTCTACAACAATTTCATTTGGTTATCAGGTACAAAAAGTGAATCTACAATAAGGTAGTTGATATGATCTCTATTCCTATTGTAAATTCATATATTATACCCGATCACAATTTAGTTATGCATGAAAGTTACATTGAACAATATGCATATGATAGTGATTTTCAAGATGTGTATGAAAGATTGAGTCAAGGAAACAAAAATGAAGAATTATATTATCAGGTGCATAACAGTTTGTTTTATCACTTGGAAAATTTATGTATACCACAAGGAGAAAGAAACAATATCATAAGGGAGGCACACACATCATTGATTATTGTACATTTCGTTGTAGGCAAGACAATAGTGAATCTCCAAATGTATTGTTATTGGCCACACATGATTGATAGTGTATCAAATTTTATTATATGATTTTATTTATGTGCAATAAGTAAGCCTAGTAATAGGAAACTTGGTTTGTACACTCCACTTCCGGTTCCTTCACATCCTTGGGAGAGTATCTCAATGGATTTTGTAGGTATTCTTCCTATGTCAAGGAAATGTCATGATTACTTGTATGTTGTGGTAGATAGGTTCAAAAAAATGTATCTTTTGTTGCCATGTAAGAAAACAATTAAAACTAAACAAACCACTAATATTTCTTTCAAAATGTATGGGTTCGTTTTGGTCTTCCTACTTCTATTGTAAGTGATCAAGATTCCAGATTTGTTTGGAATTTTTGGTCAAAATTATGGGACATGATGGACACAAAGTTGAGGACAAGTAAAAAATTTCATCCACAAATGGATGACCAAACTGAGGTGGTAAACATGACAATAATTCATATTCTTAGAGGTTATTGCAGAAAATGTCCCAGGTTGTGGGATGAAAATTTTCATTACATTCAACATGGATACAACAGGGCAAAGAATTCTTCCACAAACACATTTCCATTTGAGGCATGTTATGGTTACTTGCAAAGATCGCCTTTGGACTTCATCTTTGAGAAAGATGTCGCTATATATGGTCATAGTGAGATAGATAAGGAAAGGAATTTTATTGAGCAAATTCAGTTGGTACATCACATAGTGCAAGAACAACTTGAAAAGAGTCAAGGCAGCTACAACACAAGGCATGAAAAACACTATGTTGATCACAAATTCCAGGTTGGAGATGAAGTTTGGTAATATATCAGCAAAGAAATATTGCAAGGGGAAGGTAAAAATTTCAAGGTAATCCGTTATGGTCCATTTAAAATTCTAGAAAAGATTGGTACTAATGCATTTAAGCCAGATTTTCCTCCTTATATGCAAAAATATTTTGTCGTTAATGTTGAGAATTTGAGATTGTTTGAGCCTCCTTTCATTGATGATCAAGGAAAGCATGTTCATATTCCATCAATAGATGATTTCTCTCTAGAATATCTTGATGAAATTCAACAAGATCTCATACTTGACAGAAGAATCAGAACTTCAAGAAGAGGGAATGTCGAATACCTTAGAGTGGGACTCAAGGGACAAAATCCTTCAAATTCCAAATGGATAGAGATTGAAAGGGTGAGGCATTTGTACCCTCACCTATTGAAAAATTGATAGTATCTTTTAGGGTCCAAAAGGCTTCAAGTGGGGAGAAATGATCAGAGGTTTAGTATTTAGCTAAAAAATGAAAGTCCTCATAAATGCTCCAAACTAGAGCAACAAGATAGAGCTCGTCACCGGGATTCCAATGTAACTTGTTTCATAAAAATCCGAGTTCGTATGAGTAAGTTACGGCCTCTTGTTCGTTTTATCAAACAACTAAGAATTGTGTAGAACAGTAACAGACTGATGACTTGTCAGTCCAGTCAGTACCTCAGGAATCTTCAGGGAATATTCTTCACTTTTAAGCCAGTGACACTGTGACAAATGTCATCACCAGATTCACCAATGATGCTTGGGGAAGTTGAATTTTTCTCCCAATCCTAAGTTTGGAATTATCTACGGTGGATTATTATTATTATTTATCGTGGATTTTTTAGCCAATTGAGAAGGGCCACGTGGCGCATCCAGAGGCTACCACGTGCCCTCCCCCATGGCAAGGTGGATGGCTTATTGATTTTTTATGCAAGGTCGAAGTTGGGCACATTATATATCTTATACCAAGGTTTGGACCATAGTCGAAATGGATATCAAATGGCATATATATATATATATATATGTTTTATTACAAGGTCGAAACCTTACTCATGGCGCAAAATATTATATATGTCAACATACATTTTATAATCAAAGTTGAAGACTAAGGTCCATTCATATGGCATGCAACAAAATTATATGGTGGGGGTCAGGGTCGAATCCATGACCACCCACCTATAGCACCACCACCTTACCATTGCACCACATCACGAGTTCCTTAACCATTAAGGACTCCACTTTTACTTAAGTTTTAATCGCGCCATATATGGGGGTCCGGAGGGGGCCATCCCCCTCGCACATGTCTGTGCGCCCAGAACCAGGAGATAAGACAGATATTCCAGCAAAGTTTTAAAACACAATTAAGCTGTGTGTTAACGATAATCTATGGTTTAACCACAATAATCCAAAATTAGCGCTAAACATGCCCACTAACCACTCTTAACTCATAATTATCATTTAATTAAGTGTGTGATTAACTTTTCGGAAGGTTTAGTGGACGCACCAAATGCGGAGAAGCTCCACATTTAGTGGATTTAACTAGCGGACTTCCAGAATTAGTGGAGAAAAACTAGGAAATTTTGGTTTTGCCATAATTGAGGCCATTTTCAACCAATTTTGGCTTAGGAAGAGTATTCTTGGTATATTTTGATGTTTTGGAGCCTTTGGAGCAAGTTGTAGAGGCAATAGGAGACTATAAACAACACTTTTGCAGAATTGAAGCTAAAAAAAAGGCCCACATTATGAAGCTAGACCAAGGAGATGTAGCCTAAGAGGGGGGGACTCGTTCATCAAAAACTTATGTATTTGTCTCTATTATTTGTGCTTGCTATGTTTTATTATTATTTTGCTAAACATTAAGTTTCCATGCTTTTAAGTTCATGAAATACATTTAATCTCATCAAGTTTAATGAATTGTCAATCATAATCAAATGTATAAACCCTTGTATCATAAGAAAAACAAAGCACTTTCATGTTAATTCTGAAACTAATATTAGTAGAGCATTAACTAGCAATCAATTTTAGATCAAGTGGGAATCAATGAGGTATGCAAAAAAAATAGGTAAGTACTTTATAGAGAGTGTATGTATATACTTTCTTAAATGATGGGCCAATTAAATGCATAGTGACTTGGATAGGGTTCTTTGATTTATTTAGTTTGAGTGGAAAAATATTCTTAATATTCCTTATTCTTCCATGTGCAATTTGGATGTACCTCACATTGCTTGGGTTGGTAATGTATATGAAAATAACTTCCTTGGTAAATTACTGAATTTGTTTTAGGACCGTTGCAACATGCTTTCTTGGCCCTAGTTGTCCTAAGAATATTGTTATATAGCCCTTTAATAACCCCATTTTACCCCCTAGCCCAATTTAATGAAGGCATTCAGTCCTCCTGATGGTATTCAGAAAAGAACATTTTCTTAGGCATCACAGCTTCCATGTCACTAGAACCAATACTAAGTTTTGAAAAATCATATAAAAATAAGTACAATATATAGATATATGATTTATATAATGTGATTCTCAGCATTTTCCTTGTTCTCATCTATTGAGTGCATACTTCTTATAGTTCTATTACTATTTGTGAAATCCTCTTATATGGAACACTATGCATGTAACATATTCAATCTATCGGATTGTGATGAAGAACCAACTGGTTCTTGTAGTTCTGAAATAAGTAATACAAGAATTCATGATGAAAGAAAATCAAAACATAAGAGGATACAGTTAAATGCATTAATTTGATGTGGGGATCCTATGATAATAGATTACATATCTTGTGGTGTACTTAATGAATATCTATTAGCAAGGGTGTGTGCATGGTTTCCTATGTCTAACTTCTCTCATTTTCGTTCAGTGTGCAAAGGATGGAATTCAATGATATATTATCCAGGTTTTTTAAATGCTTGTTCAAAATTCCCATTATGTTGTCCATGGTTCTACATGGTTGACTCCAAGATAGATGATGGAACTGTTTATTTGAACATAGCTAGTGTATGGATTATAAATGTATTCTTCATGTATACCATAAGAAACTATAAATATAAGAAAAATGAGATGAATATCTCATCTTTTTAACAATTTTGAGATCCAATCCATTATCAAATTTACTCTATTCTATGATGAAGTGTATTTCTTGAGTTTTTTTCAAGGATAAATACATTATATTTATTGTTTGTATTTTCATGTCTCAGTAATGTGATAAATATGACTTAGACTTGAAGAAAACTATTTTTTTGAAATATCAAATAATTATTCATTAATTTCATCTTACCGAGGAACCTCAGAAAACTAGACCTTGTGTGTATTTATGCCATGTGAGTGTAATTTATCAATTATTATTATTTCCATTGTATTTTAGCACAATGGACTCTTCAAAACAAATGCATTTTCTTTAATTTGAAATTTGTTCAAGATACTAGAGGAATTTGTTCAAGGTATTATGTGCATGTCCATGTGGATGAATGGGAACAAGCTAAAGGCTTCCTCATGGTGGATGATGTTGAAAGCCGAGATATTGGGCTATGTAAACCCAATATGACGTTGCTTACACTGTGTTGACGGTGTGAAAACCGAAGAATTCACTGACAGATGGCTTGGAGTACCTACAAAAGTATTGTTAATATGATTGTTTGACTTGGATACGTATTGATCTTCATAAGTTCAATGGAATGTTGGGATGTGTGAACCCAAGTTGTGATATTAGATTGTAAACCGGTCGTAGCACCTTCTTTGGTGTCGTGTTGAATAGCACACTGATTGACAGGAGTTTTGTTTGATATCATGGCCATCGTTTTTTAACAACATTTGAGGTAACTTCAATTCCTTGTCTGATCATTTGTGCATATGCTCTTGTTTTTCACCACTGACAATATTTTGAGAACTTGGTGCATGATGTACTTCATTGTTTTTTAAAGAGCATCATGCGGATTTGTTGTTTTGAAGGTGGAAGTGATTCAAAATTCTCTTTATATAGAATTACTATACTTTATAAACACTGTTACCGATGAAATAGGTAACCTGACCTCAAAACGGGAACTCCATCCCAAAAAGACTCAAAAAACATGAAAAAACACCCCAAAAACAAAAAAAATGTATTCCAGAATGCACTTGGTTTTTTTTTAAGGTCAAATTTCAACATTTTATAAAATTATGCTAAAAACAAAATTGTTTCTTGAAAAAAGGATTGAAAAAACACCCTCAAAACAAAACCAGTTGACACTGGAACAACAAAAAAACAAAAAAAATTGTCATATTTTTGACATTTTTAAAAATAGAAATAACATTTTTTAAATTTTAAAATTCAAACATTAAGAAAAAACCTAAAATTTAAGAAAAGAAATAAATTTAAAAAATAAAAACATTTTAAAGCTTAAAATTTAAAAATATATATGAATAAAAAAAGTAAAAATAAAAACAAAATAAAAATTTTAATTCAAACATTAAAAAACCTAAAATTTAAGGAAAAAATTAAAAATTAAAAATTAAAAAAAAAATTAAAGATTAAAATTTCAAAATATATAGAAATAAAAAAATAAAAATAAAAACAAAATAAAAATATTAAATTAAAAAGAAAAACAAGTTAAAAAAGAAAGAAATTATAAAAAAATAAAATATAGAAATTAAATTTCAAAAAGAAAAAGAAAATGTTCATTAAATTTAAAAAAAAAAAAAAAAAATTAAATTAAATTAAATTTTAAAATAAAAAATTAAATTTAAAAAAATATATTAAATTTTAATAAATTTAAAACTTTAAAATAAAAATTAAAAAAAAAAAACATTATTGAAATTAAAAGTAAAAAAATTAAAAATTAATTAAAAATAAAAAATGAAAAATAAAATACAATAAAAATATTAAATTTAAAAAAAATATATATTAAAAAAACAAATAGATTTTAAAAAATATATTAAATTTAAATTATAAAAAATAATATATATATATATATATGAACTTAAATTAAAAATATATATATTAGATTGTATTAAATTAAAATATATATATATGTTAATATTAAAATAACAAATTAAATTTAAAAAAAAAAATATTAAATTTTAATAAATGAATGAATAAACAAATAAATTTTGGGAAAAAAAAAAATTGTTAAAATAAAAAGTTAAAAAATTTTAAAAATCAATTAAAATTGAAAAATTGAAAAAAAAAAAATTTAAAAATAAAATATATTAAATAAAAAACAAATTAATTTGAAAATATTAAGTTTAACTAAAAAAATTTAATTTTAAATACACAATTTTAATTGAAATAAAAAAATATATAAAAATTTTATGTAATTATAAAAATAATAATTAAAATAGAAAAAAATTAAAAAAAATATTAAATTCAAATAAATTTAAAAAAAAAAATACAAAATTTATTAAATTTTAAAAAATTAAATGAAAAAACTAAACATAAAATTTAATGAGAAAAAAAATATATGAAAAATTTAAAAAAAAAAAATCAATTAAATAAATAAAAAAAATACAAAATTTAATAAAAATTATTAACAAAATTTAGAAAAAAAAATAAATAAAAAAAACGAATAAAATTAAAATTAAAAATTAAAAAAAAAAAAAAAAAACAAAAAAATTAAAACAAATTAAATTTCAAATATAAAAATTAAATTAAAAAAAAAAATTAAATTAAATTTTTTGAATTTAAAAAAATAAATAAATTAATTAATTTTAAAAAAAATAAATAAATAAATAAATATTAAAAATTACAAAAATAAAAATAAAAAATAAAAAATAAAAAGAATTTTTTGATCGTGGTGGCGTCGCCAATCGGCCTCTCGCCCAGGTGATGGCGGAGGTCAGCCGCTAGGCGGGAGGCCGATTCCGGGAATCGCCTTGAGGCCGATTTCAGGAAACGCCCTGAGGCCAATTCCAGGATTCGTCCTCCCACGACGAGAGGCCGATTCCAGGAATTGGCCTCAGGGCGATTCCCGGAATCGACCTCTCGCGGCGTGAGGGCAATTCCCAGAATCGGCCTCCCGCAGCGGCAGGGCGATTCCCAGAATTGGCCTCCTGCCGCGGGAGGGCAATTCCCTGAATCGGCCTCCCACCGTGGGAGGGCGATTCCCGGAATCGACCTGCCGCCCACGATCAAAAAATTATTTTTATTTTTTTTATTTTTAATATATATTTTTTTTTAATTTGATTTTTTTTTTAAATTCAAAAAATTTAAATTTTTTTTTTTTTAATTCAAATTTTTTATTTTAAATATAATTTTTTTAAATTTTTTTTGTTTTTTTGTTTTTTTTTTTTTTTTTTTAAGGTTAATTGTTTTTTTAAATTTAAAATTTATTCATTAAATTTATTAAATTTTAATTTAATTTATATATTTTTTTTAATCTTTTTATTTATTTGGTTTTTCATTTTTAAAATTTATAGATTGTTTCATTTAAAAAAAACAGTAAATTTATGGATATTTGTTTTTTAATTCTTTGCACTTGGTTTTTTTCATTTTTTTTGTTTTTTAATGATAGTTTTTTTTATTATAATTCTTTTATTTTAATTTTCTTTTTCAATCTTTTAAATTTATTATTATTATTATTATTATTATTATTATTTTATTTTATTTTTTAATTTTTTTTTCGCTAATTTTAAAATATGTATTTTTTTTTCTTATTATTATTATTATTTTAATTTGAATTTTTAAATTTAATTTTTAATTTTTTGTATTTATTTTTTTTATCTAAATTTTAATTTTGTAATTTAAATTATTTTTAAGTTTTCTATTTAATTTTTTTTTTTAATTATATGGATTTTTTTAATAACTTAGAAAAAAATGTTTTTGATGTTTTTTTTCTTTAAATTATGTGTTTTTTTTTCAAATTTTTTCATTTCCTTTGATATAATTTTCGAATATTTTTGTTTTTTCTTTGTTTTATTTATTTATTTTTGTTTAAATTTACTATTTTCAGATTAATTTTTGTTTTTTTCATTTTTATTGGTTTTTTTTAATGTTATATATATATATATATATATATATATATATATATATATATATATATATATATTATCTAAGTTTTGTGTTTTATTACCAACATGAAAATCACCACTCTAAAAAAAAAAGGTTGATGCTGCATCAATACGTTTCAAAATTAGCATGAAAATCACCGCTCTAAAAAAAAAAAAATTGATGTTGCATCAATACGTTTCAAAATTAGCATGAAAATCACTAACATTTTAAAACAAATATTCATACTTCATAAATAAAAATATTAGAGTGTCAAAAATGTGCTAAAAAAAAAAAAAGTGATTCTGCATCACCATTTTTCAAAATCGGGTGCTTTTTATGCTACCAAAAAAAAGTAGGTAACAGTGCGGTTACCTATTTCATCGGTAACAGTGTTTATATTGATAAATTTAATGGTTTCCAACATTGAACACATTGTATTGGTCTCTACCCAAATAAATTAGGGTGGGATGTTAATGTAATTATTCAATATTGACCCCCAAGTTGTGTTTCAGGTAAGGTGTTGGGATGTCGAGCGTGAACCAACTTGAAGAAGATGTAGGTGTAGTTGTCATTGGATTGGTGTGACTATGGCTAGCATGGTTATATGTTGGATATCATGTTGGGAAAACATAAAACAGTTGAAGTTGATTAGGTCCACTTGAGGCATCTGAAACTGCAACCAATAAAGTACCTTGGCCAACCTATGTTGACAAATGTGGGGTGTGGTCCCACACTTGGGACCTTAAGATATGAACCCAAACATATATATAGGATAGGCTTTAGCCTCATTGATATTGTATTGAATCAATCATATTGTGAGATATTATTGTACAATTCATCATGCTTCACGATAATAATCTGTTACACTAAAAACTGTCATCCTGACATTTTACTATGAGTATGAGCTCATTATTACTCATACTTCCTCCTTTTGCAAGTCTAACATATCAGCTCCTCATGTCAAGCTTTCAAAATCAGAGAAAAGTTCCTAAAAATCTCCTAAACATTGGTATCGCACTTTCTCTATTCATTTCCTGCGGTCCCGCACCTAAAGTTCAGCTTGCCTGCGAAACCATACCGCACGTTCCTTGTGTCATGGGTGCGGACCTCTGTAAAACTCAAAAAGGCAAGAAAGTAAAGATAAAAAGTGAATTTCAGATGAATTCTAGAAGATTCTAGATGGGAATTTTTGGGAATGGATACGCTTTGAGAAGGTTCATGCATCCCTCACTTGATGGAGCTAACCCCTTGATGTAAGGAGCTAATCCCTTTGAAGGAGGATTATATCCCTTCATATTTGGAACAAAAAACCTCCTCTTTTCCACTATAAAAAGAGGCCTTGGGTAGCCTCAAAGGGAGTTCAAGCTTTAAGATATTTGAGGTTAAATGCCGTTGAGATTCAGACTCAGTTAACTAAGACTTTCTGTGAGGTTAAATCACTCATCTCTATCCGTCTTGGTTCAAAGAGTGCAATGCTTGTCAAATTAGAAGAGATTCCTGCTTCGGACCCCGGGAGGACCTGCACGACATCAAGGCACAGGTTGTAAAGGTTTTCTTTATTTGAAGTTAATACAAATATACTCATTTCTCTCATTAAACTATCTATTTATGGTTTATTTCATAAATTCCTTGATCATTATGATGAGTATGATTTATAATAATGTCTATACAGGTGCTGTGTAATCTTTTTTCTTGTTTGTGACTACAGATTCACGAGGAACGTTCTTTCAAGTGCATGGGAAGGACTTCAACGAGATCAAGCAAGCGCTGGATATAAGGTAGGCCTTACACCTATATAGTGTTTTTATGAATCTTGTATGCTTAGAGAGAGATTAGTATAATTGGCTGTTTGTTGCTAGTTACTTTTAGTACTAGAGAGATCGGTCTTGTCCGCAAGACGGATTAATCTACACAACATAATCTAATTTAAGTTTATGTTGAAGATTAAGGTATCAAGGATACATACAACATATGTGACCTTCTTGTTCTATGCCTTGGTTTTATTAAAGAATTATCTCTTTTATTAGACACAGTTATGGTGACACACTAAGTTATGGGATAAGCTAGATATATGTTTACACATGAAACTCAGCAACATATAAATAATGGTAAACTATAGTTGAACCAACTTCTATTGAAATAAATTATGTAGTTAGTGAAGAGAAAGAATATAGGAAAATAATAAACATGCAGTTAAGCTCACATGACATAGGACATGCATGAATTTTCATGGCAACATGCATTGCTTTCAAAGAAAACCAAACTGAAACATATTCATTGGAAATTAAGTGTGAATAATGAAACATACTCTGTTTCTTTATCGTCATATGTCACAGAAACATCATACATCATCCGCCATTTGTAACCAAATTCATATCATATACAATATCATATTCTATGGCACCCCCAGATGGAACTGTAACAAATACATTGTTTCTCTTGGCTCCTGCTTGAGCATGTGCTACAATAGATCTAGCCAATACTTCTAGACTCGGATCTTTGGACTATCAAGATACACCCGGAAATTTTTTCTTGATAAGGAAAGCGTATCAATCATTAAGAAAAAAACAAACTGCTACTCATTCATAGATTAAACAATGGGAAAGCTAAAAGATTATACTGGAGGAAGATTGAGTTTTCCTTGCTTCAGTAAAACATGGTCAAATATCATTTGTATTGACAAAAAAGGATGTTGTCAACAACTCCTCTCATATCATAATAAAAATAAATGCAAACTGTAGTTGTAGTTGACACCCAAGACAAGTTGTTTCAAATTAGCTTCCCATAACTGAAAGTAACAAGACACGGAAGACAAGTTGTTTCAAACTAGTTTCCCATAACTCAAAGTGACAAATATATTTTGAATTGTATTATTTACTATTCATAGGATAGTATATTCTTACCACATTCTACTTATTATCAAATTTCAATTCAAAAATCGGATGTTGGTCTAGCAATAAGTAGAACATGAAACAAACCATCTATTGTAAGGTCACACTATAAAGCTCATTACAAAGGTATTAAAATTACCTGATATACTTCTCAAGTCCACTAAGTGTATAATTCTTTCAAAAATTCTATTGTTAAGAAGAAAACAAATGAAGCAAGAACATATTTTCAGACCTCTTCTTTAATGCCTTTTTCATAGAACATCTGTTGGAGGGTCATTTCTTTTGAAGTTACAGCTGTAGGTCTTCCCCATTCTGAAATAGCATCTGTTATAGTTGGTTTCTGCTAGAGCCCCATATCGCTAGGATTTGTGTCACCGAGTGGAAAAGAACCAAGGTCTGAAATGCACTTATGCCAAAAGATTATATATTTTTATCACATCCAATCATTTGCACTCTGGTATGTTTGGGGTAACTCTCAATATGAACAAAATCTAGACATAATGCATCTATTTGATGATTTATCCAATTGGGCATGGACCCATGTATGATAAAACCCTTGAATATGATTTTATTCAATGCACATGCATCAAGAGAGTTGAAGAAATAAACAAAGTAAAAAATTCATTACCTAGTCACGAATGGAGAGCATGACCTCATGATCAAAAGCATTAAGGTTGTGCACCTTGTAAAAGTAGCAAAGTTTAGGACGTCGACCCATCAATTTTATTAAAGAATTCCTAAAATCATTAGAGAATCATATGTATTGGATCCTTCTATTTTTGTCAAAAATAGCAACCTGATCTAGAGGATCAGTAAAGTGCTCAAAATTCAAAGTGTACAAAAGTGCTCGAAAATAGTGCCAAAATGTGGATCTTCTCACCCTTATTCCAACACAACTTTAATCTCTCAAAACCGATATCATAAGCTCCTGATATCATGTTTTGATCATTTTCCTAAACAACTAAAAATTTTGAAAGATGGTCAGATACATTGACTGGGCAGTCTGTATGCTGACAGGCTAGGGTGACTAGGCAATACACTCAGCTTTTTTGGGCCAATGGTGAGCTTCCAAGTGGCCTCACCGCATTGGTAGAAATTTTGTTACATTTGATTGGTTGATTGTTTGTTGGAGTTGGTACAATGAATGGAGGCCACGTGGGAAAATGGATAGTCGCCACGCGGCCTCCCAAAAATGGTGTAAAATTATTGTTATCGGCTGAATGAACCTCACAGGGGTTGAACACACAACCTATCATCGGGCAACACAATAGTCTATCGCTATATCATCAAGTGGATCTTAACCTATACAGGTCAGAGGTCATATATAAAGTTTAATCAATGAGTGGTTAGGGGATGGGGTCGGGGTTAACCACTGGCCCCCGATCACCTATACCCATGAAACCATAGGCATTGGGTGCCGAGGGCATGGGGCTAACCTCGGCCCAAGCCACGGTACATATAGCTTACCATAGTTCACATTTCGGGTTATGAGTTGGAATGGTGTTTCAACCACAAAGCAACCAAAATGGATGAGGGTTAAAACCGCAATTTGGAGAGGGTATGAACCAACAATTAAACTACTGTTATCAAAATCTTACCACAATCAGAGTATAGTTATGATATTGGCATGGAGTTGTAACTCCACCATGAAAACCACAGTTCAATGCAACCTAAATATAGTTAGAGTGGATTTCAACCGTTGGCGTGGAAATTTGAACTAGCCCCAATCATACAAAGGAAAATTCTCCACATGGCACCATCATATCCACTCATAATGGTCAATGGCAATTTAAATAAGGAAAAAAATTTCACCCAATTCGGTGTGAACCTCGCTAGTGTGGGGCGAATTTCTCACTCTGCGGTGCCGAAAATGGAGAAATTTGTAGGATGGTTAGCAGGAGAGTGCAGTTTGTATATGAGTTGGAAATAAAACTTCACTGGAGCATAACTTGGTCATTTTTTGGCCAAGTTGAGCTAAAAAAGACCAGTTAGGGTTTTTTTACCTTTTTCGAGCCATTGGAGACATTATTTTTGAATTGTGAGCATTGAAAATATATGTAAACACATATTTGAGAAGTTAATGAAAGAGGCTCAACATTGGAAGTTGGACCAGGAGATGTATCACAGGAGGGGCGAACTCCTTCATTTTTTTCCTTTCTTGTGTTACTGTTTATGGTATTTAAAAAAAAAAAAAATTATACTACAAAACTGAGTTTAAACACTTAATTTATGTGCTATTGTAACTTACCTAATTGCATAAAATACATAAAATTTTAACTTGAAAATTTCATCAAACCTTCAAGATTTCAAATGCAGGTCAATTTGGTATTAAAGCTTTGGTTCTTTGGTTTTATTTAAGGTTTAATTATGTTGCAAGTGTTTTTTGATGCTTACAAGGTTGAATCTCAAAAGAGGAGAAGGAAATCTTGTGGGAACAAGTCCTCAAGCTAGTTCAAGGAGAGCACATTTTCCACAATATTAACCACAAGTTTCACTTCCAATGTCACAAAAAGCCTCATCAGTTATGGAACATGACAGATAACCTGGAAATACGACTCAGGATGATAGGGCTTCAATAAAAGAACTCTTTGAAATGACTGAGATGGTGAAAGTTCTTTATGAGGAAAGGAACTCAAGATTATATGATGAGAGCTAAAATCCTCCAAAGGGAAATGGAGGACATGGATACAAACCTCCAAAAGAGAATGGAGGAAATGGTGACAAACCACCTCAACCTCCACCTTTATCCTCACCTTCATATTCACCATAATCATCTTCTACATCAAACCTTTCAAAAACACCTCCACATTCTCCAAAGGGACATGGTAAAAATCCATTGTTAAAACTTGACATAAATTTTGAATTGCCTATGTATAATGGAGAGGTAAATGTTGAGAAATTAGATAATTGGGTTCGTCAGCTTGAAGTGTATTATAGGATACAAAGGATCAAATATGATGAGACCAAGGTTTAGCTTGCTTCCTTAAGGTTGGAAATTGCAACACTCATTTGGTGGGAAGCCAAAAATCAAGAGGATCTCAAGAAAAGAGGTAAGATCGTAATTTCTTGGAATAATTTTGTGGCTTCATTAAGAAGAAAATTTTATCCTTTAGCATACATGAAAAAATCTATAATGGATTGGAAAAACTTTAGGCAATGAAATGGTCAAAGTATGAAAAGTTATACCCAATATTTTAGAAGGAGAGCATTGATTCTGGGTGTAGATTTACCCTCTCAAGAGACTTTACTCAAATACATTGGAGGTTTACATAGTTACTTGAGACACACAATTATCATGTTTAACCCTACAAATCTAGATGAAGTTTGTGTACAGGAAACACATTTAGAAGTAAGAGGGAAAAAATTTCCACAAGAGGGCAACAAAAATCCATTCAAGAGTGGAGACAAAGGAAATGTAAAATTCAAAGGAAAATGGAAAAAGAATGCTTCCATCAAGAAGGAGGGAGAAAAACTCACATGCAAACATTGTTCAAAAGAAGGCCACGATGAGGACCATTGTTGGAAACATCATCCTGGGATGGTACCCAAAAATTTTAACAACAAAGGAAAGAACAATATTGTTGCAACTACACAACATGATTTAGGATCCGATTCCGGAGATGAAATAAGGAACACAACCATGGGATTGAAAGGTAAGGACTCTATTGCAAGTATTGTTCCTTATAATAACCTCAATGAAACTCAAAATTAAAAGGAAATAATTGATTTTTTCTGTATTAGATTTATCTAAAAACATAACAAAATAGACACTCTATTTTATAGTGGATCAAAAGTGAAACTCATTTCAGAAACCATTGTCAAGAAATTGAATTTGGAAACCATTCTTTATCTTAAAGCTTATCCTTTAGGTTGGGTATATGACAATGCAAAATTTCAAGTGACTATAAAATGCAAATTGAAATTCACCATCACTGCAAACTTCATTGATGAGGGTTCCATTAGACATATGTGGTATTGTTTTGGGAATACCATATCTTTATGATAGACGAGCCATATTTCATAGCCGTGAAAAATAAGTATCATTTGTTTAAATATGGTATTGAGTACATTATTAGAGCACATAGCAAGAAACTAAATCTATCTCTTGTGAATGTTAGAAAAACGAAGAGGCTTGTTAATTCTAGCAAGAATTTTGTACTTTTGATGATAAAACCCAAAAATGATGTTGAGAGTGAAGTCTTCCAAGGTTGTGATGCAAAGTTGAAATATGATTTGGTTAAGATTTTTAACCACTATGATGATATGTTTCAGTAGCCTAAACTATTTCCTCCTAAAAGAGGAATGAAACATGAGAACCAATTGTAGCAAGAATGTCCTCTTCCAAACATTGGCATGTACAGGAGGCTAGTGATGGAAAATGCATAAATTAAGAAACAAATCCAAGATTTTCTTGATAAAGGGGCCATCAGACCAAGCACATTTCCATGTGGGTCACCTATTGTTTTAGTGCCAAAGAAGGATGGTACATGGCACGTGTGTGTGGACTTCAGAGCATTGAACAAAACTACGGTAAATAATTGTTACCCTCTTCCTAGAATCAATGATTTACTTCATCAATTGAAAGATGTTGTTTATTCCATAAAGTTGGACTTGAGGAGTGGCTATCATCATATTAGGATTATTGAAGGAGACATTTAGAAGACAACCTTAAAAACAAAGCAAGGTTTGTTTGAGTGTTTGGTTATGACCTTTGGGATTTGTAGTGATCCTGATATATTCATGCGGGTTATGAATGATGTTTTTTAAGGCATTTTCTAGATGACTTTGTAATGGTCTAATTAGATTAAATATTTATTTTCAACATGTCTTATGAATAACATGTCATGCATTTCAAGCAAGTATTATATGTCTTAAAGAAGGAAACATTGTTTTTAAAGATGTCTAATTTGAATTTGGGAAAACTTCTTTAGTTTACTTGGGTCATATTATTGGAGGGGGTCAATTGAAGATAGATCCCTCAAAGGCCGAAGTCATTTTGAATTTTCCAAAACCAAAGACTGTGACAGAAGTTAGAAGTATCTTGGGAGCAACCCAATATTGGAGAAAGTAAATTTCAAATGTTTTTTCCATTGCAACTCCATTACATGCATTGACAAGTATGAAGTAGGTTTTTTAGTGGGGAGGAAAAAAAACAAAAATATTTTGATGCATTGAAAGAGAGAACCAATTCAACACACGTACATTCACTTCTAGACTTGAGACAATCATTTTAGATACAAATTGATGCAAGTGGCTATTCCATGGGCGCAATCTTGATGAAACATGGTAATCCCATATGTTTTCATTCTAAAACTTTTAATGGTGTAGTGATTAATTATCCTACATATGAAAAATAATTGTAGGCAATAGTGAAAAGTGTGAAAAATTAGAAACATTACTTGATGGTTAAGGAAAATATCATTCACATTGATCATTGATTGTTGTAATAATTCCAATCACAAACCAAGCTACAACAAGCGAGGCACTTTAGATTGATGGGTTTCTTTAAACATTTCCAATTGGTGATAAGGTATAAGAAAGGTGTCTATAAAAAGGTTGTTGATATACTTTCTAGGCAAATTGTTAGTGTATCCATTATTCATCAGCATAATTCTATCATGCATAAGAGCTATTTTTAGAAATGTGCTTTAGAAAATGATTTTAAGGATGTATATATGACTTTGTGTCAAGATAACCAAGTAGAGGAATTAGATTATCATCTGCATGCTAACTTGTTGTATCATCTTGGCAAGTTATGTATTCCATAGGGATAAAGAGTCAACATCATAAGGGAAGCACATACTTCTCTTATTGTGGTCATTTCGGTGTAGGCAAGACAATCGCATAATTACAGAGGTATTGTTACTAGCCTCATATGCTTGAAAGTGTGTCACACTATGTAAGAGGATGTTATTTATTTCATATCAGTAAACCTATAAATATAAAGTTGGGATTGTATGCTCCACTTCCTGTACCTTCCCATCCATGGGAAATTTTTTCTATGGATTTTGTAGGAGGTCTACCTATGTCTAAGTGAGGTCATAATTATCTTTATGTTGTTGTGGATAGGTTCAGAAAAATTTGTATTTTGAGGCCTTATAAGAAGCAATTGTTCTTTCAAAATGTATGGGTACATTTCGGGTTGCCCACATCCATTGTTAGTGATCGAGTTTCTCACTTTATGAGGAACTTTTGCTCAAGTTTGTGGGGATTCATGGACACCAAGTTTAAAAATATCACAACATTCCATCTGCAAAAATATGGCCAAACAGAAGTGGTGAACAAAACGGTGATACATCTTCTTCTTGGTTATTGCAGCAAGTATCCTAAGTTTTGGGATGAACATTTTCACTATATTCAGCATGCTTACAACCAGGACAAGCATTCATCGACTCAAACATCGCAATTTGTGGCATGCTTGGGATACTTACCAAAATATCCTTTATATTTTATCTTTGGAAAGGATGTTTCTATTGATGGACATAGTGACATAGATAAGGCCAAATTATTCATTGAACAAGTTCAATTGGTGCATAGGATAGTTCAAGAACATTTGGAAAAGAGTCAAGCCAAGCACAACACAAGACATGATAAGCATTGTGTGAATCACAGTTTCCAGGTGGGAGATGAAGTTTGCTTCATATTAGCAAGAAAACACTCCAAGGATAGGGTAATAAATTGAAACCAAATCGATATGGTCCATTCAAGATTTTGGAAAATATTGGTAATAATGCCTCCAAGTTAGATTTTCCTTCATTTATGAAAATCTATGCAGTTTTTAATGTTGAGAATTTGAGATTGTATGAGCCTCATTTGACTGAATATCAAGCAGAGAATGTTTAGATTCCTACAATTGAAGATCTCTCTCCTGAATATAGCAAGACACCATCCTTGACAAGAAAACAATGACTTCAAAACGAGGGAATGTGGAGTACCTTCGTAACCCGAGAAAATACAAATGTATTGAGATTAGAAGGGTGAGGGAACTATACCCTCATCTATTTTTTGACTAAAAATGATATTTTGGAGGTCCAAAAGCTTCTAGTGGGGATGAATGATCTAGTGGATCGATAAAGTTCTCAAAAATCAAAGTGTTCAAAACCAGTGCCAAAACTTCGATATCATCACCCTAAATCCAATTCAACTTGAATCGCTCAAAATTGGTATCGCATGCTCCCAATATCGCGCTCTGATCATTTTCCTAAACATATAAAAATTTTGCAGGTTGGTCGAGTACGCTAATTGGGTAGTCTGCACGCTGATAGGGCAGGTTGACTGGGAAATTGATTGTGTTTTTTGGGCCAATGGTAGGCTTCCATGTGGCCCCACCGCATTGGTCAAAATTTCGTTTCATTTGATTAGTTGATTGGTGGTTGGATTTGGTCCAATGAATCCACGTAAACACATATTTGAGCACTTAATGAAAGAGGCCCAACATTGGAAGCTAGACCAAGAGATGTAGCCCAAGAGGGGTGAACTCCTTCATCATTTTTTTGTCTTGTGTTACTGTTTATGGTATTTTTGTCTCTATTTTTATGTTGTAAAACTGAATTTAAACACTTAATTTATGTGTTATTGCAACTTACCTAATTCCATAAAAGACATAAAATTTTAACTTGCAAATTTCATCAAACCTTAAAGTTTTCAAATACATCTCATAGCCACACTAGAAAGAATTTTTGGATACATAATCAGTTGTATTCTTCCATGTTTTTCAATGAAGCTCCAAAATGGAAACTGGTTCAGAGGTTTTGCAGCAGCAAAAACTACAACAACACTATGTTTTTTTTATATTCCAGAATGGGAGTGACTATAGATTGTATTACTTTGAGACAGAGACAAGTCTTTTCTTAGGCTAGTGTATGATGCAAGGGAAAATTTAGGGCCATCTAAAACAACATTATCGGGTAGATGAGGTTGACGGTTGGTGAAATACCTTTGCCTTAGATACCATGATGCTAGCACGCCCTCCACCTGTAACCAAATTTTATTGTAGTGGTCAGTAGCAATCCTATTAAGGTAGAAAGGCAGGGCCAATGAGGGATATACCAATGTGATTTTTTTTAAATATTCCCTTTAATATGGTGTAAAAAAAAAAACACAAAGAATAATGACAACAAAGAACACATCCAACTCTAATCCCCGTCACAATGTGATTTTTTTAACTTGCAATATCGGAAATGCATCACAACAAAAACCACAAATAGGGAGGGCACACAAAGAAAAAATACACACTAAACCATAATAGTGTTGGAGTTAGAGAGGATGATATTCCATCAACTTGAAGAATTGCACCCAAACATAACTTCTTATTTTGGTGTTTGTACTACTCAGAATCAATCCTTACTAATATAATAAAAAATGAACATATTGAACATAATCTTTGATATAATCCAGTATTCTCAACATAAAAATGACAACAACTGTGATTATGGGATACCCAATTTATCTACCAACAACAATGTATCCATGCCTACAAAACCCACATTGTATGTTTTACTACTTGAAATGATAAACAATGGATTTATCTCTTGAAGGCCTAACTATAATGTATAAAATGAGAATTTTCCATGTTACTATAACAACTTCACATATGCAAGTATTTTCAACAAATAAAAACAACTTACCAATAGTGTCTCCATGGAATGAAATGCACATTGTGTGGATAAGGGGAGAGGAAGAACTATGAAGAAGAAACATAGTAGCAATTAATGACTAGTAAATATAAGCCTATCCTCAACATCAACCTTTCATTATATATATGGTGTTTCCCTGTTGTACAATAGAAATAAAAGTTTCACAAAAGTTTATTAAGCAAACTCCATCTTGTCATTTTAAAGAACCGGGCATTATAATATTTTCTTCATGTTCTCCTAGGAGAAATATAGAAGTAATTGAAGTTATATGTTGCTTTAAGTAATCGGATTCTGAGAATCACTCCTCATAACCAATGATAAATTATGTAAATATTTTATTTGAAATTATTTGTTATTCTTTGTATGTTAACATCTCTTGGCCTATTCAAGTATTCATATTGGAAATATGAAGCCTTTAGCTCTATTCATATAATAAGAAATAATTTCAAGATTTAGTGGACAATGTTTTTTTTTAATGTAGTTAAAAATTATGTCAAATAAGAATTGGTGAAAAATGCCCCCCTGTGATCTGAGTTTTGAAGTTTACAGTTTCCTCGAAATTAAAATCTTTTCCATGACCATGTGGATATTCTTTAACTCTTCTGGTTACACAATTATACATTTACATCACTTGTTTCCAACACAAACATAGGCAGTAGCACCTTGTGAGTGCTAATACAAAATTTTTTATCTAGATTTAGAGACTAAGTTATCATAAAAATTAGTACTCTCATAACTTAGGTGTAATTCCATATTTATGAGGAATCTACAAATGAGGTAGCTTGTGAATTTTAATCATGTACGATTATTTTCAACTAAGAATGTGTGAACGTAATATTGGCTGGAACCAACATTCTCCAGTATATGTCTTGTCGTGGGATGAAGACAATGATGCAGCTGGAGTCGAGAAAAAATGTTTGCAATACAGATTTTGTCTTGTGGGTCTAAAATTCTTAATAAATGGGTCCATAAATTATCCAAATCCATTCAAATATCTAATATTTTTTCAAATTCCGTGAGGGTTGGATGCCTAGTAGTACCATCAATTTAATTTCTAAGTTGTGGAACTTCATCTTGGAGTAAAATGGGCCACCTTTTGAAGGTCGATGTTGTAATCAATTCATCATATCTGAAGGGAATAAAATGAATGTTTGATTAGATTGACATTTTTATCAGTTAGGGTGTGGTGTGGTCTTTGATTGCAGTAAAAGTTGATCATTGTCCTTTAACAAATACAAAATGAAAGTTGAATAAGAATCACAGTTTTATCAGTTATTACGTGGCCTGGTGTTAAATTTTCTAGGAGTGCTTTAAGAAGCATACCCAAAGGGGCTGCAACCAGTGACCACATAGAGTGAGAAATATTCTTAAACTTAAATCTCAGGTTTGAGGGATATCTATTTTGTCACGATTATCTTGGACTTGGACTTGGCCTCATCCCTTTTGATATTTTTCTATGCAGTGGGAAAAACCACAGTTAGAATGTAAGCCTGGTGGATATATTAGTATACACGAGCCTGGTGGTATGTAGTAACCTATTATTTTCGCCAAGGGATTCGATTACAATACATCAAAACCCATACAAGTCCTCAAAAATACAATCACATCTAATGTTACACCATTAATAGTTAAAAACAGTTGTGAACAAAAACTAACATGGACAAACTTGCCTAACTACCAATAACCACAACCTTCTGCAATGCACCACACCTTCATGTGTGTCATAACTAATCATATTGTAACCAATTTGATCCAAATTAGATTAAAACCAAACCAAAACTGAGTTGCAGTTGAATAACTGCATGTATTACCATGCTCCACAACTTTGTGTAGTGATGTACAGGAACCAAAAAAAACTGTACAACAGTCCGTCCTCACCCTACTGTCATCTGGAGAAGGTTATTTTGTTGCGGCTACAAATTATCATATGTTCTTTAAAAGGATGAGAAAAGCATCCCTTTCAATAGTTGAAGTTTCAATTGTTATTCCAAATAGAAACAATACCATGAAAAAATTTAAGAGTTATATCTCTGCCATGATATCGGTTCATGATGTTGCACCTGGATATAAATAGGAATAATAACTCAAAACATATGACGTTGGGCATATTAAAAATAATTAAGAATTATGCATATCTTCAGTATAGATTTACAGGTAATGGGCAATGGGACAGAGTCTGCAATTTTTCTTTCGATTATTGGAAAAAAAGGTATCAATGAGTAACAAGACTTGTGTCAGAAGCTTCTTTGTTAATTAGTCTACTTGCTCATTACCAAAAAATACCAAAATTGTTTTATTGAAATTTTGAGACATATACAAATTAAATAATGATTTGACTTAAAAAAAATATTTCACAAGATTTCAACCAAAAATCTGAAACATAAAAATCAATTAGACAACACCATAATGTTTTAGTGGAAATCACAAGACCATGATCCAATTACTTTTCTCAAAATACATTTGTCCATATCAAGAAATATAGTACATTTGTCCATATACATGGAATACAATACATTAGTCCATAAATGTGTCACCCATACAAAATTTGTAATTGGCAAGTTTGGGAAAAATAATATATTAACAGATTCTTCTTTAGCGAAAGAACCATGCCATGATAGACCCCAAAAAAAATGATAAAAACAACTCGTTCGCGTAATGGGGGCCTATATTGATGTTGATCAATGATTTCTATTGCAGTGGATGGTGATCATATGTCATATTTGACATCTACATCTGCACTTAACAATGCTCTCGACATTATATCACTAGACATCATTTGAATGTCTGCAAAGCAATCGATGGTAAAATATTGAAATTTACAACTCCAATTTATTGCTTCCCTATAAAGGGTTTTTAAATTGTCTTTCCGAACCTGATAGATTCCTTTCATTTTATTACATATGAGCTTTGAGTTGGTGAATACTTGAATGTCATTGACATCATATTTTTTTTCCTCTTTTAACCCTTCAATAAGGGAAATGTAGTATGCTTCATTGTTTGTCTTCTTTCCTTGGAATTTCTCTCTTTTTATGGAGCACATGATTTTTTTCCATATTATGAAGGACAAATTTCACAACTTCTTGACCAAGATTTGGAAAGAATGACACGTCAATGCATAAATTCCACTTTTGCACCAAACAGTTATCTATTTCTTAATACTCAACATGTTTTTCACTGATATATAATTAAAACAATTAGTTATCTATTCCTAATCTATTCTATTAGCATACTTAATTGAACTGTCATAAACCATTCCACTCCTCTTTCCTTTTATGCCTTTCAAATGTCACCTGAATTTGATGGTGTTTCATATGGAACATTCATTAAAAAAATGTTACTTCGTTGTATATTAGTAGCCATAAATCCCAACAACGTTATGAATCTAAATTAAACAACACGGGCCAAAGACATAAAAAATCAGAATATTCATGCTTGACCTGATGCTAATTAGAATTATGAGTCTTTTCATATATGTGTGACTATGAGTTTGTAGCTTTATCATAGTTCATGTCTCCTTTTCTTGTTAGGAAATTTCATTCATTTAGTATATTTTGATAGGAACGTGGTCCCTACCAATTTTGTCTTGAGCTTATGCTTGTTGTCTAAAGTCACTACCCATCATGGAGTGGCAGCAGTTTTTTAGGGGAGAAGTTGTGAGTATTTAGGAACTTGGAAAAAAATAGTTGTATGTTATAAGTTCTAACCCATGTAAAAGGTGTGAGTTTTTCCAAATTACAATTCTAACTTGGGTTGCCATCAAAATAAATTTTCCTGATTAGGGTAAATTGATAGATTTTTACTCGGGTTTAGCAAATTACACTCAAGAAAAATTATGGGACTCACAATTAATCGTAAACTTAACTTGGATTGACTAAGTTTGACTTTGTTTGATTGATTCAAACTTGTGTGTGCAAAAGGGGTTACATTTAGCAACATAAGTGTTAAAGAAACTATTTTGTTATGCACGGTCTAATTAGAGTCCCCTAATTATTTGTTTTGTGTTACATGATATTAGCATGGACTTTATGTGTTCTTTTTGTTTTTTTTGGTGTTGTTGTTTCGGAAATGCTTCAAGAAAAGACACCTTGAGAGGTTGCACTGCAAATAATAGAAATTTTCTTCAAGAGAACACATGTTTTGGGACTTTACTCTAACTAGATTCCCCTTATTATTTTTTGTATTACTTGACCTTAACATGGATTTTCTATGTTACTTTTTGTTTTTGCAGGTGTTTTTTTTTAAATCTTCAAGAAAATAGACCTTGAGAGGTCGCACTGCAAAAATAGAAAAATGCTTCAAGTAAACGCACCTTGAAAGTTTGCACTGCAAAGAATATACTTTCTTTGGCATGGATGCCATCTCATAGGTTAACTTTTCTTCCCAAATTTCTTAGTACTTTAACTAAGCTTAATTCCTATGAAACTCATTTTTTACAAGCATGGAAATGGAATGTTGGTGGATGTCTTAATACTATGTCAACCTCACCATGTCACCAGTGAACCAATGCCCACTTATATGGCTTTTCACCACCTCACCAGTGAACCAATGCCCACTTATATGGCTTTTAAACTAATAGGATAATAAGCTTGAGAATACCTGGATTTTGGCTATATTGTATTCTATATAGCATGGGTTTTGTCATGTGTAGTTCCTAACTTTCCAGACCTCCATTATTAATTCATTGACATGTGTCGCAATTCCATATTTCTGAGAATGAAAGACAAATACGGATAATCTATTATTTATAGCTTGTGGTATGAGTGAGATCCATTGGTTGGGGTTCCCTTCCTTCTTGCATCTTAGAACTTCTTTCTATCTATATAAGTGCTCTAGGCCTTGGCTATCTCAAGGTTGTCTGTGTCGTGTTATGCATGCTAATGATTAAGTTAGGATAAATAAAACATCAGCGTCAATGTTCAAGTGTGAAGATCATCTTACTTTTACTTACTGTCGACAGGTTTTATTTTATTAATGTGACAACACATATGTACATCCTGAAAGTACTAATCAAGTTATAACAATGATATACTTGCATAATTTCTTGTTGATGCCAAGTATCCACTCTATCATATTTAAGATTATTCTACTGTACATATCCTCAACAATCGAAAATGGGAAATGACAAGAAAAAAATTTAAATGTCAAGAAATAAATTTCTGGGGAACTATATGTCAAGCTTATAAATGGGAAGATCCTCTCTTCATCCAATCAAGTTACTTCTTCTTCTAAAAAATATGGTTCATTTGTCTTCATAATCTATTTTCATGTCAAATTAATCTCATCTAGATCAATGGCAACAACACTCTGGGTTGCTTCCAATTGTGTGTGATGAAGCCTAAGCCACTGAATCATCAAGAATTTTTTAGGTTGCTTCCAATTGTGTGTGATGAAGCCTAAGCCACCAAATCATCAAGCCTTTTTTGGGACAACCTACATCACTTCTTGCCCTGAATGTATATATATAATAATCTCTAGGATCTCTGACTAAGTTATGCATTTTTAAAATATAAAAAATAATACAACTTATTTTATTTTGCCAAACCTCAGGAAATTTAGTTTGTTAAGATAAAAACCACATTTTTGTCCCTATATGAGAAGAGTCCCCAATTTTTTCACAATAGTGGCATTATTGGACTGTAACTAGTGCAAGGTGGTGACTCAGTCTCACGCTACCCTTATGATTGAAATTTTATCAACTATCTGTTGGAATTTCTGAAGTATTCCAAGCACACTGAAATCCATTGGTTGGGGTTCCCTTCCTTCTTGCATCTTGGAGCTTCTTTCTATCTATATAAGTGCTCTAGGCCTTGACTATCTCAAGGTTGTCTGTGTCGTGTTATTCATGCTGATGATTAAATTAGGATAAATAAAACATCAGCGTCAATGTTCAGGTGTGAAGATCATCTTACTTTTACTTACTGTCAACAGGTTTTATTTTATTAATGTGACAACACATAGGTACAGCCTGAAAGTACTAATCAGGTTATAACAATGATATACTTGCATAGTTGCTTGCTGATGCTAAGTATCCACTCTATCATATTTAAGATTATTCTACTGTACATATCCTCAACAATCGGAAATGGGAGATGACAAGAAATAAATTTAAATGTCAAGAAATAAATTTTTGGGGAACTATATGTCAGGCTTATAAATGGGAAGATCCTCTCTTCATTCAATCAAGTTACTTCTTCTTCTAAAAAATATGGTTCATTTGTATTCATAATCTATTTTCATGTCAAATTAATCTCGTCTAGATCAATGGCTACAACACTCTGGGTTGCTTCCAATTGTGTGTGATGAAGCCTAAGCCACTGAATCATCAAGAATTTTTTTAGGTTGCTTCCAATTGTGTGTGATGAAGCCTAAGCCACCAAATCATCAAGCCTTTTTTGGGACAACCTACAACACTTCTTGCCCTGAATGTATATATATAATAATCTCTAGGATCTCTGACTAACTTATGCATTTTTAAAATATAAAAAATAATACAACTTATTTTATTCTACCAAACCTCAGAAAATTTAGTTTGTTAAGATAAAAACCACATTTTTGTCCCTATATGAGAAGAGTCCCCAATTTTTTCACAATAGTGACATTATTGGACTATAACTAGTGCAAGGTGGTGACTCAGTCTCACGCTACCCTTATGATTGAAATTTTATCAACTATCTGTTGGAATTTCTTAAGTATTCCAAGCACACTGAGGAAAAACAATTCCTCTTCCTCTTAACACAGAGATTTAAAAAAAAAATTGAGCATACAGAGAGATATAGAGTAAAATTCTATTTCATTAAAATGTTGACTCTTACAAATATTTTCTTCAAAACTATGCTTGTTTTGGATTTACAAATAAAATTCCTCTTGACTGCTTCAAAACACAGTGCTTCTCAACCTCTGCTCTCGGCATACAATGCACTTTTGCTTATATATATATATATATATAATGACTCTAACCTTTTTAAAAACTAAAAGCTTGTCAAATCTTAAAACAAATATTCGTCGCGGCATTTTAAAACAAGAACTTAAAGTTTAAAACCTTAAATTAAATGCTTTTCACAGATTTGAAAACAAAAAATAAACCCGTCTTCCTGAATTTATCACATCCATCCGGGGTTGTGATGACTGTGCACTGAGGGATTGCGTTCGAGCTCCTATTGGTTGATGGTGGACCCCTGATGAAATTCAAATAAACTCAACCGCATTTCATAATCCTTTATCGCATCCATTTATGGGCCTGTCGACGTCAGCTTTAGGATTTGCGATAGGCATGGGATTCGTTCACGGCTTATGATGTGGCAGAGGTGGGTTCCATGTTGGTGACGTGGGTGATTCAAAAACAAATGCAGACAACAGGAGGAGTAATGGCGGTTGGTGGGATTTTGATGGCAGCATGGCGAGGTTTAACAACAATTTTGTGTGGTGTTTGAACCACGACTTCCATTGCAGAGAAGGGGCTACGACCATGAGCGAAAATGGGTTTGCAGGTTTTAAATATAGGATTTGAATGTGAGGTAGCATGCAAGCAAAACAAAAATAAATGGATGTTGTTGTGTCCTTCTTTCCTTCGGCTCTGCGTTGTTGCAGTTGAGTTTAAAAATTCAACACTCCCCATTAAACACAACTATTTTTTTCTTCCATACCCAAACATTTTCTCAAATAATTAAAACATTTTTTCCCCAATGGTTTTGTCAAAATATCAGCAAATTTCTCTTCAGTTCTTCAATGTTGCAAAACAATTCCTCATTGTTCACTAACTCTCGGATGTAGTGATACTTGGCATCAATGTGTTTCGTTCTTTTATGAAACACCGAATTCTTTGAAAATGCTATTGCTGAGCTATTATCGCAATAAATTGTTTTGCTTTTTACCTATTCATGACGCAAACTCCTCAACGTTCTCCTCATCCAAACTTCTTGACATGTTGTTTTTGTAGTTGCCACATACTTTGCCTCTGTTGTTGATAAAGCCACAATTGGTTGTTTCTTAGAAGCCCATGAGATGCCTCCTGATCCTATATGGAAAAAATATCTATAGGTGCTTTTCCTATCATCTATACTTCCAGCCCAATCATTGTCAGTATATACAATCAATTCAAAATTTTATGAAGTGGTGTATAAAATACCATACCTTTTTGGTCCTTTCACATACCTCATAATTCTTTTTGTTGCTTGCCAATGTGTCTCCTTTGGCCTTTCCATAAATCTGGAAATTAAACTCACATCATGCATAATATCTGGCCTAGTTGCAGTCAAATACATAAGGTTGCAAACTATGCTCTTGTACAAACTTGGATCAAAATCCTTTTTTCTTTCTTATTTTCTCAACTTCAATCCCATCATTGTAGGAGTAATTACTGCCTTGCAATCCTGCATATTAAATCTTTCCAAAACTTAATTCAAATATTTAGCTTGAGAAATAAAAATCTTATTTTCATTTTTCTCTACTTCTTTTCCTCAGAAGTATCTCAGCAATCCCATATCAGTCATCTCAAATTCACCCTTCATGACTGTTTTAAAATTCTCAATGAAGTAAGCATCATTACCTGTGAATATCACATCATCAACATACAAAACAACAATGATCATCTTACCATATTTCTCTTTGATGTATAATGTGGGTTCTCCTTCACATTTCTCAAACCCATTTTCTAGTAGATAGGCATCTATCCTACTGTACCATGCTCTTGGTGCTTGTTTCAGCCCATACAGAACTTTCTTCAACCTGCATACCTTGTGCTCTTGGCATTTTTTCTCATAGCCTAGAGGTTGTTCAACATAAACCTCTTCCATCAATACTCCATTTAGGAATATTGATTTCACATCCATTTGGTAAACCTTCCACTTGTGTTGTGCTGCTATGGACAACATTGCTCTTACTGTTTCCATTATTGCAACTAATGAAAATGTCTCTTCATAATCTCTTCCTTGTTGCTACTTGTAGCCTTTGACAACAAGTCAGGCCTTGTGCCTTTCAATCATACCTTCATAATTTCTCTTGGTTTTATAAACCCGTTTCACTCCAATAACTTCCTTACCTTTTGGGAGATCAACCAATTCCCATGTTTTATTTTTCTCTATGGTATTCATTTATTCATCCATAGGATCTATCCACTTCATATCTTTTACAACTTCTTCAAAATGAATAGGATCCTCTACATGACAAAAAAATGCAAATAAAGAGTTCATACCTTCATTTTCTGCCTCCTGCTCATAGATATCACTCAGACTTCTGAATCTGGTTCCTCTTTCACTTACTGAACTTGTGCTTGTAGAAGAACTCAAATCTGCTCCTTGTGATGTGCTTGGAGAAGCACTGTCATAACTTCTCAAGGGTGTTCTCATACCTGCTTGTGGTGTCCCTCATTGTCTTGGTGTTGGTGGAGGTGGTGCTATTAATGAGGGATGTATTTCAGCCATTTCTTCCTCATCATCATCATGAGACAAAAGCTTTTTACATTCACTATTTTCTCAATGCTTCCATCCCAAGCTTCTTCTTCAATAAATTGTACATCTCTGCTTATCATAAACTTCTTGGTAGATGGGTTATATAATATGTATGCCTTGGATTCTTCACTATATCCAAAAAATATGCACTTCTCCGCCTTACTGTCAAACTTATTCCTTAGCTGATATGGAATGTGTGCATAAGCCACACAACCAAAAACTCTCATGTGGGTGACAACCTATTTTATGCCACTCCATGCTTCTTCCAGAACTCTATTCATTACAGCTTTGGTTGGGCATCTATTCAAGGTGTACGGTGCACAATGTACTGCTTCAACCCAATATTCATTTGGAAAATTTTTTGTCTTCAACATGCTTCTTACCATATCTATGATGGTTCTATTTTTCCTTTTACCAACTCCATTTTGATGTGGTGTATACCTTGTTGTAAATTGCTTGTGAATCCCATTTTCTCTGCAAAAATGCGGAAATTATTTGGAGATATATTCTCCTCCTCTGTCTATTCTTAAGATCTTAATATGCTGCCCACTTTGGCTCTCAACTAGAGCTTTAAAGTGGAAAAATTTCTCAAACACTTCACTCTTCACTTTCAAGAAGTAAACCCATTTTTTTCTTGTGCAATCATCAATGAAGGTTAGCATATAGTGGCTTCCTGCTAATGATGGTGTTTGCATTGGTCCACACAAATCTGAATGGAAAATTTCTAAGGGTACCTTTGCCCTTATGCTCTTTCCTGATGGAAAGCTTTCTCTATGTTGTTTTCCCAAGATGCAGCCTTTACATAGGTTGTCTGGTTTCTCAATCAATGGTAATCCCTTTATCATTCCTTTCCTATGAAACAAATTCAGACCTCCAAAGTTAAGATGTCCAAATATCAAGTGCCATAACCAGTTTTCATCCTTTGCTTCTCTTTGGAATGTCTCTTGTGTCACTGTTGCCATCGCGGTTCCTTTCTTCAAATCTACTTTCATCTTGAGAGGGAACATCATATTTCTTGTCATCTTCACTTTTGCAATGCATTGCTTTCTTAGTGGTTCATCCAAGATGGTGCATACATCATCCTCAAAGAAAACATTGTAGCCTTTCTGAATGAGTTGTCCAATGCTCAAAAGGTTACACTTCATACCAGGCACATAATAAACATCTGATATGGTTTTTCTTTCTCCCCTATTTTTCAGAACACTTACTCTGCCTTTTCCCATGACAGAGACCTTACTGTCTGTCCCCAATGTTACATGAGACTTTACAGTTTCATCAATCATGGAAAACATAGAAATGTTTCCAGTCATATGGTTGCTACATCCTGAATCTAGAAACCATATATCTTCACTTTTCTCTTCAGCCATATTACAAGCTAAAAATAAATTCTCTTGACTCATATTTTCTTTAGTAAAGTTAGCACTAGGTCTGCTACTCATGTCACTCTATTTCTTCATACACTCATTGGCATAATGGCCATACTTCTTATAGTAATGAAATTGGACTTGACATTTATCATACCTTTTTCCATGTGCTTGATTTTGTCCACCTTGTTGGTTGTTGCCTTGGCTTTGATTCTGGCTTTGATTGCTTCCCCTTCCACTTGTATTTGTAGGGTTGTTTCTTCCTCTGTTTTGGCTTTTGCCTCTTCCTTTTCCTCTATAGTTTCCTCTGCCTTGGCCTCTTCCTCTTCCAAAGGACATTTGGGTCTTGAATGCATGCTCCAAAGATGAGTTTTCTGTTCTGCTCAATCTTTGTTCACGTGTCATCAATGATGCATGAAATTCATCAACAGTAAACAACGAGAGATTCTTTGTCTCTTCAATGGTTATTACTATTACATAAAACCTTGACGGTAAGCTCCTCAATACTTTCTCCACTATTCTTCTTTCTTCTACTTTATCTCCATAAGATATCATTTGGGTAACCAACCTAATCAACACTGTAAAGAATGAGTCAATTGTATTAGACTCTTTCATGAAAATGACTTCAAAATATCTTCTCCTTAATTGAAGCTTTGTTATCTTTACCTTCTCCATACCTTGGTAGGCTATCTGGAGCGTATCCCATGCATCCTTGGACCTCTTTGCTGCTGCAATCCTTGGAAATACACTTTCATGCACTGCTTGATAGAGATAAAACAGGGCTTTTGATTCCTTCTTCCTATTACTCTTCAGCAAATCCTTCTCTGCCTGTGTTAAGGCATTAAAAGCTTTTTCCTCTACTGGTTCTTTAAAACCATCTTAACCTAGCTCCCATAAATCTTGAGAGGAAAACATGACTCTCATTGTGATTTCCCAATAGTCATAGCTCTTCCCATTGACCTGTGGGAGTTGAGTATTTCCCATACGCGTGCTTGTGCTCGCTCCTGCCATGGCTAGCTTACTGAACTATGCCAAAAAAAACTTGACTGTGTTTCCAAATAAACCTTCCACTGCTGAGAGATTAAAATCTGTCTTCAACAGACTTCCTTCTTACAGTTCTCTGGACTGCACTCTTTCAAAAACAAATACAAAACTCGATTTTGTAAATACATTGCTTGCTGAAATTTTACGCTGCTGGTCAAAAGCTTCAACAACTCCTTCTTCCTTCAGCATCTTTGGCAAATGCAAAGAGCCTGGACTCACTCCGATACCATGTTGGAATTTCTGAAGTATTCCAAACACAAAGAGGAAAAAAAATTCCTCTTCCTCTTAAAACAAAGATTTAAAAAAAAATTGAGCATATAGAGAGATATAGAGTAAAATTCTATTTCATTAAAATGCTAACTATTACAAATATTTTCTTCAGAACTATGCATGTTCTAGATTTACAAATAAAACTCCTCTTGACTACTTCAAAACGCAGTGCTTCTCAACCTCTGCTCTCGGCATACAATGCATGTTTGTTATATATATATATATATATATATATATATATATATATATATAATTACTCTAACCTTTTTAAAAACTAAAACCATGTCAAAGCTTAAAACAAATATTTGTCACGACATTTTAAAACAAGAACTTAAAGTTTAAAACCTTAACTTAAATTCTTCTCGTTGATTTGAAAACAAAAAATAAACCTGTCTTCATGAATTTATCGCATCCGCCCGGGGCTGTGCTGACTGTGCACTGAGGGCTTGCGATTGAGCTCCTATTGGTTGATGGTGGACCCCCGACAGACTTAAAATAAACTCAACCGCATTTCATAATTCTTTATTGCATCCATTTCTGGGCTTGTCAACATCAGCTTCAGAATTTGCGATAGGCACAAAAATTGGTTCACAGCTTATGATGTGTCGGAGGTGGGTTCCATGCTGGTGACGTGGATGATTCAAAAAAAAATGTAGACAATGGGAGGAGTAATGGTGGTTGGTGGGATTTTGATGGCGGCATGGCGAGGTTTAAAAATAGGTTTGCGTGGTGTTTAAGCCATGGCTTCCATTGCAGAGAAGGGGCTACAGCCATGAGCGAAAATGGGTTTGTAGGTTTTAAATACAGGAGTTGAATGCGAGATAGCATGCAAGAAAAACAAAAATAAATTGATGTTGTTGCGTCCTTCTATACTACGGCTCTACGTTGTTGCAGTTGAGTTTAAAAATTCAAGACTATAAAATTTCATTTTACAGATTTGAAAGTATCTCAGTGTAGTGTAAAAGGATCCTCATCAATAACATATATAATAACATGTCACAACGACTGAAAAGAAGCTCCTAGTGGATTCTATTTTTTTTTTTAATTCCTTTTGTTGTTAATGCAAAAATGGGCAGTGAATCAATGATCTTGTCCCCATAGAAAAAATAAAAAAATGGCCATATCTCAACAACTCACTATTTTAGCATAGATTTTTACTAAATCCCACTGTAACCTTGATTTTTGTTCCTTGAATAATGAAAACCATTCCACTTGTATTATATAAATGGAATTTAAGGAGAATAAAATATAAAATCATTATCTTGCATTAGTGTGCCAAATATTGAAAAAATTAACAACACTCTTAATGGAATTTAAGAACTGTGAAATGCTATTAGTGCTTTGGATTCAACTCTATATATTGTGGTAATGAAACATAAGAATCTCAATATTTTAATTATTTTCTTGGGTCCCGTATTATGTGAAGTAAGTTCGAGCGTTCTGAATGGGCATTTTTCTTCTTTAAAGCAACAACAATGACACAGGAACTTGCACGCCAGAATGTTTGAGTTTCAGGATGGTAGGTTATTCAACATGGAGCATTCAATTGGATTAATGATTTGGAGGCTCAAGCTCACTCGCCACCCACTCCATTAACTCGACCTACTGACAGATCGCATCGGATCACCAAACTGACCAACATATGGAGCGACCAACCTCAAAAATTTAACCAAACAAGTTCCAGTGACCAGAGCTATAAAAATTTATGAAGATCGGACATTTACGGGTAAATCCTCCGCCTCGATAAACTTTCAAAACAAAAACCCCAAAAAACCATTGGTGTGCCCTTGAACCACTTGGTACAAAGGCTCATATATAGTCTATCATAAAAACAGATAGGATCACATCACTATCTTACCATATAATATATCACATCAAAATAATGATATCACTATGATTTAACTGTGAGTAGGGATTTGTTTTTTTTTTCTTTTTAAATGTATTTTATGGTCATGGAAAATTTTCAAACTTCAAAAATGATTTCTTGAAAAAAATGATTTTTTTTTTTTTTTAAGTTATTCGTCATAAATTTTAATGAGTAGCTTAAAAAGAAGTTAACTTAAATAATTTGTTTAGTTTTTGTATTTATTTTTTCACTATATTTCTGAGTATACTAAATGTTTATAGACACAAAAAATAATATGAAAAAATATTTTACACTAAAAAATAATACGGAAATATATTAAATTAGTGACATTTTTTAGTTGCACATCATTACTATACATTTTATAAATAATTTTTTCGTGTCAGAGAATTATTACACTCTTTTTAAAAATAACTATCTTTAAACATACTTCTTAAGTTTTTATAAAGATACCAAAAATTTAATAATTAAAATCAAATAATCAATAACCGAATTTCCATTTCACATGAAAAATAAATTTGAAATTCTAAACCTAAGGTGGAGTTTGAAGAGAACAACATTCTCTTCCCAAGTCATCCAGATATAGGTCATGCATCAATATGCTCCAAAACGGCTCGGTATGCTACCATTTTCTAAGCCCAAAGTATACACAAACCATTCTTCGCACTCTTTGGGTTCGAGGCCAAGGTTTTCTTATGCTTCAGCCCTGGAAAGTAGGTTTCGATCCCCAGACAGCTACCCCTCGGCAAAAGATTTTATGGACAAATATTTTGGGACTCCCACTAGAATTCTCGACTTGTTACGTGATTATTGATATCACAAATTCCATTGGAGTCTTCTACTTCAAGGATGAGGGATTTATAGGACAAATGGATAAGAAAATCGTCTAGATTTTGATCGAGGTGGAACTTGAAGGCATGTTATTATCTTGCCTAGACATCAGTTGGGACACTTTCTCCCTCATATTAGGCATCGATTAGTGGGGTATCCCATATCGTTTCCTAATCTGTCATTCGACAAGACATATTCATTGATATTGTCCATAACACTTTAAGTTGGGTCGACATCCACATAGAAGCCAATCCGCCTCAGAAAAGTTGAAGGATCTTATGGACATGCTTTCTTCTGACTTTTTTCACCATCTGATCTTTCCCCCCTTCCGAATATACTCCCTCGATGCCTCTAGAAAATAATTTGCCTCAATATAGACCCTCCTCATTTTCTATTGGCTTGCCCCTTATTCCACCATAACTCCCAGTAGTTTGGCTTCCTAATCTCTGACCATGGGCACCTATTTCGACCCCTATACATCCTCCCTCTGGACCCTCCACCCAGCCTCCCCTAATCCAATTCATTCCTCCGTCTCCCAGCTCCCCATATTCATCGAAATGTGAACTAGAGACACTATAGGACTCGATCAATATGGAGCCTCTATCCATTATGAAATCTTTCTTTTCCTGGTGCTTGAACTCCTTTACTATCCAATATCCCCCCCTTCTTCTTTCATCCCTCCATCCCATCCTTGCAAAAATAAAACCCTTATGTTTGAAAAACTTTCTAATGTCCTATTTGAATCTTTCCACAATAGGAAATTTGAATCCCCTTTTCAAGACCCTTCCATGAACGCTTCCTCTGCAGAACGGGCCCTTAGAGTCGGCATTCCCGACTCATTGGTTAACCTATGATCATTTTCTCCCATAACATTATAGGATTTGGGGAATCCTTCAAATTCGGCTCCCTGAAAGGAATTTTTCACAGGTTACACCTTGACCTCATTCTACTACAGGAAACCATGATTTCTAAGGAGAAATCATGGAAAATCATGCTCAATTTGTGTCTTGGTTGGAATGTATGCACTCAAATATCTAGTGGTCTTTTTGGTGGTTTGGTAGTGCATTGGAACCCATCCTGACTCAGATTATCAATGTTTTTGAGATATGCAGGCATCCTGCTCTCTGGTTACTCTTGGGGAATCTATTCTCACTTGTGAATTATTAATATGTACGCCCATTATTCTGGAATACACACATATTGGGAACCAATCACATGCACAGACATCCTAGATCTCTCTTCACTAATTTTGGTTGGCGACCTTAACTTGACCACAGATCAAAAGGAAAGTTGGTGCATAAAGGTTCAACATGATCATCTAGCATCATTCTTTTCTAATCTATTTTACACTCTGTCCCTCTGTGATATTCTCCGAAACAATATTGCTCTGACCTGGAAAAATGGCAGGATGGGAAACAAGAACATTTCGAAGCTGTTGGACCATTTTTTAATTAAGGATAGTTTGGCACTGGGTCTTAAGGATCTCTCTTCATCTATCATTCCTTCTTTTGCCTCAAATCATATGCCAATTACCCTCTCTTGGATAGGGGATACAGGATGGAGGCATTATCCATTCAAATATAACCACTCTTGGTTGGTGTTATCTCTAAGTTGGTACAGATGGGCTGCTTCACGAGACAACCTAGAGTAAATACTTCAAACCAGCTTTTGACTGAAAATTAGCCTCTTTAGCCTGAGAGGGCTCTCTCAAAGTAAATATGATTTGTCAATTATGTTTTAATCAGATGGATAACTCTGTGATATTATCTTGGATGTGATTGATTTTAGGTGAAAAATGTGTAGGGTTCACTACCATTGGGATTATGGAGTCTGTGTTAGGAAATTCAATGACAATGGCCCTCCTTGTGGAGGTTGAGGCTTCTAATGTTTCAATGATAGGACAACATACACACAAAAGTACTTAATAGGTTAATGTTCAAAGGAATTTAGAGCGTGAGAAACACGAATTATAAGTAATTAAACATCAAGATATTGAGATCAAAATATTAAGACACATAAGACAAAATGTCATTGAAGCACCAAAAGAGTCTCAGGTGAAGAAGAAAAACACAGTTACTTTATATATTACTGATCATCAAAAACTTTACAAAGTGGTAGTTTCATGTAACATTCTCCAACCCTTTCTTCTTCGAAGTTATGCCTATTAATAGGCTTTTTTCAATTACATTGGATCTGCCCATCTGGCTAGATCATCGAACAATCATCTTTGACACCTCACTTAACAATAAACTATATACTTGGAACTAAAACAGACACCTAATGAATTTAGACTTAGAAGCCTATTAGGACTCTACATCTTACTTATTACATTAAATAACTACATAAATGGATAATTACATCAATAATAGGCAAGTTCTCGAGTGGAACTAACCATAATTAAGACACAAATACCCCCACTAGATATAGCAACCAATAATCCTACTTTTAAGGAAAATATAATCATGATATTTGGTCACTATCTTTATGATGAGGTGGAACAGATGACACCTTTGTCAAGGAGAAAATGTCTACTGTATTGTTCCACTGAAACCATTTAATTCCTCCACATGGTTTTCTCACCTTCAATCCACCTTCAAAATACCAAAATACTACCAAACGCTGCTCACTACAAAAACAGAGTGAAACAGGCAGTTTCGTAGTGTGGTTTTGTAGCAGCTCCATTTCACTTATCTAGGTCAATATTTTTCCTTCCTCTCTAATTTAGATATGTTTTTTGGACAAAATAAGCAAAATAAAAATTTTAACCTCCTTTCATTTCCACCAAAACTGTGATTTTTTACAAAAAATAATCTACAAGGATTTCGTAGTGAAATCTGGCCTTCAAGCCTAGGCTTCACTACGAAATTGCCTATTTGACAAAAAACACAAAATTTTCTTTTTTCCTCCAAGTTTCACTTTTAAAACTAGAAAATGATGGTTCTTGAATGTTGCAAAATTGTCAAAAATGTTTTAGGCCAACTCTTGAAGCTTTGGGACCTTCATCTTTAGCAGTGGAAGGCTGCATCTCTTCAAGCTCATTTATCACTTTGATTTTAAGTCCTCTTTTCTTCAATTTTGACTGAATCATCTCCATTTGATCTTCTAATTCCCTCACCTGGATTTTGAGTCTCTTCCTGGTGTTTTTCATTACCCTCCTCAAAGGAAGTGTTCTTTTCAGTAACTTCTTGGCATTGGTTAGTGATTCATCATATTTGTTTAGCTAGTAAGTTACTTCTTCTTTGAAATCCTCCATTATATTTTTGTCCACCTTGTCTTCCTATAACTCTAACTTGGTCTCAATGACTTCCTCTCTGGCCTCTCTTAAATGTTCCTTCAATACCTGCACTTCAGTTTTTTCCACCATCTTCTCCTTTCCTTTCCTTTGCACAAAAACCTATTTTTTGTTGGGGACAAGTCTATAATGTCTTCTATGATAGGTTTATTGCCTTTGTTAACATATTATGTCTTCTTGTTTGCCATGACACCCTTTTCTATTTGTAGCCTAGTAAGTGGTTTCCATGGCTGAAATAAGAAATCTGTATCTTCTCCTGCAATATCAAACTTTTTATCAGTATTACCTTTATTTTTCTTCTTATTGTCACCTTCAATGTCTTCAGCTCCAAAAGATAGAGTCTCCTCAATATCTATAGCTTGGAGGATGTCTTCAATATTTCCCTTTCCAATTGTTTGACTTATAGTTATCCTCCTACTACCATGCTTACTAATCTTCTATTTGTTTGTTGTAGATGAAGGTTGTGGGATTTCTTCCTCTTGCATGGGTTTTGTTTCGACATCTATTGGCTCTAGGATAGGATCTACCTCTTCTTCATTTACACCTTCTGTCATAGATGAATATTTGTCATTTTTTATTTGATGGAGTAGCTTTTGGATTTGGGGTTTTCTTAGGTGTCACTAAATCAACTTCATAACCACTAAGAAAAAGGAAAGTAGCCCAATCTATGTTTAATTTCTTCAATTATTCCAACACTAAGAGTTTAATAAAACCAAGGTGAAATATTGATGCTTCATTGTCTCCATCCCTATCTTGAACCTTATCAGACATCTTCCCTAAGCTCCTAAACAAAAAGAAAGGAAGACCAAGGGACTGCTTACCAGTGAAGTGTAATAGAAGCCTGAAATGGTACAGGTAAACCATATGAAACCTCCCCTCACAAGGTACTTCTAGATCACAAAGAGTAGTTTAGAATAATTATCCTTCATATAACTCCTTAGAATCCCAGATCCCATGTCAACTCCAATGTGTTCTAGTTTAACAAATTCATCATAACTCTACATCTTGAATTTAGTGCCTTTGAACCACTCTTCACCATTCTCTTGGTATCTCTAGGACCTGAGAAATGGTATCAGGTGACACTGTGAAATTTAAAATCCCCACCTTCGAAGTTGTTCCTGTAAAGTTCATTGCAAAATCCTTTGATATTTGACCATGAAATCCTTAAATTTTTTGACAGAATTGCGGGCATCCAACATTGCTAAATTCTTCCACAAAACTGGGGTCTTCATTTAGTAATTTGAGTTCCATGGGCTCGTATCTCACACAATAGCCTCCCTTGTTGACTTTCTTCTTCATAGCCATCCTTTCTTATAACCACACTGTCTCCTTCACCGTGACACCTGTAGAGAGAAAAACTAAAAAATAAGCTTCTTACAGTGGGAGTCAGCTTCTCAAAGACGATGGTGGATTGTTGCATGCAAGACTCAAAAAAAAAAATGGCAGAGACGTGCTTTGAGATGAGTTTAAAAAAATAAATTTGAAATTGGGAAAATGATGCCAAATGTGGGAGTGAAAGGTAATGATGACGGTATTCACATTTGTGCATGCTTGGGTGATAATCATAACGAATTAGATGACCTCACCTTTATCCCTAACCATTGGAACTTTGAAAAATCATCGTCCTCTTTTTTTATGCGGAGAAACATGATTACGCAACAAAGACAGTTATAAACCTGGAAAATTCGCTACGGAATTGTCAGATGATTCTGTAGCGAAATATGCCATTATGTAGTTATATTTGCTGCAAAACCATGAAAAAACAGACATGTGGCATTACTTTTATTTGAAACCATGCATGTAAACCTGAAGTGGAATTTGGTGGATATAAGTGACATGACATGACTAATGGAGTGTTTTAGACTTAGGATAAAGGTTTATTTCATGGATTTTTCATCAATTTCATGAACCAACCTATTAAGACAAAATTAAACCTAGGTGAGTGACCCTATCAATAAAAAAATAAAAATTAATGTGTAATAATAGTTAGATTATGCAGATTTCTCTACATTGGTATTCGAGACCTAGTTTGATCATCACACACAGTGTAGCACTATGGTGAATTTCTTCCATAAACTTAGTACATTGAAGAACAAGGTCTAGGAACGAATTAAGAAGAAAAAATTAGAAGAATATCAAATGCTTACATCCATAAAGGAATCACTCACGCAGCTATTCAACATGAATGATCCACAAAACAAATCTGCGACACACAAACAATAGATCATGGAACTAGAAGTCATAAAAAGAGCATTCCATAGAAAACATGAATTAAATTGGAGATTAAAAATTTGGGTCATATAGGTGGTAGCCGACGATAAAAAACTAAGTGTTTTCATAGATTTTCTAGCATGAGGCAGAGTGATAAATCAACTTGGAGCATTCGGGATGACGGAAAATCTACATAAACATCTCAACCAGAAATAGAGCAGGCAATATACAAGCATTTCAAGGAAATTTTCTCAGCTAGGGGAACATCATTTCATAACAGATGGACCTCATTAGTAGATTACCATCCATGGTGCAAGAATATGCAAACACAACATTGGGGAGACCTGCATCAACAAAGGAAATTCATCATATTCTTCTTGCATGCACCAAGGACAAGAGACCTATATTGAACAAGTGGGGTGTCGAGTTGTACATTCAATTTTTTGAAATCATGTCTAAGGACATATTGGCAGTGGTGAAGGAATCTAGGATCTCAGGACATATCACTGGGGCTATCAATGCTACATTCATAACACTCATTCCAAAATCCAAGCACGCTATATCGTTCCAGGATTTTCGGCCAATATCAATCTACAGTGCTATATATAAATTTATCTCAAAATTCATAGTAACCAGACTTGGAGCTCTTTTGACTGATCAGATATCACCAGCACAATTTGGTTTCGCTGAAGTTTGACACATCCAGGATGCATTATCTATGGCACGGGAATTCCTTCATACTATCAAGGTAAGAAAGAAAAAAACATGCCTTATGAAAATTGACATCTGCAAATAATTTGATAGTATAGATTGTGAATTTTTATGTTTAATCCTTTTCAAAATTGGTGTTTTAACTCCTAGATAGAGCCTTGAGTTGTGAAATACAAGTGCCTAGGACATCTTAAAAATCATAGGTTTAAATGTATAAAAGTATATGGATGCCTCTGACAGAATATGAATTAAGAGAAGTAATGGTTTTGGTGGTTCAGGAATGGAGAAGATCTCGGAGTCCAATTCATGTGAATTCCTTATAATGTGAGAGAGCTCAGGAGGCTATGAGGCTTGACAGATTTTAAATGGGCCAAGTATAAAACAATGAGCAGAAGCTTTTAAAAATATGGAGAGGCGTTGAGAAATAAGGGAGAAGGAACCCACAAGAGAAAGGCTCAAGAGGATTAAGAATATGTCTCTTGTGAACTCAAAGGAAGAAGATATGAATGAGTTATGGACAATAACAGAGACTCATGGAGTGCGAATTAAGGGAGAGAAAAAAGCTTAATACATGAGCGTTATATAGACACGAATTCATGAATAAAATTTCAAACCACCGATAGCTACATTACACGAATAATCAAAGCAGTAGAGCATGAAAGATGATTATACATAAAAATGATATTACTGATAAACAAAGTGAAACAGATACATACTACTCATTCCTCCATTTGGAATCCAAATAAATAGCATTGCATCATATTAAGTTCAAAGAATCTCTCCCAAATATGTATCTCAGAGCACAGGGAGCACAATCATACAAAACTACATCCAACTTCTCCAAATTTTCAGAACCCTTCTTTCACTTCTGAAATCCCTACATATAGAGTTCTACCTAATGTTCTACGATCCTATAAGATTTATGATTGGTCCATACCTGTGAAATCAAAATATCCTACCTAATTTATAAAGCATACATCGATCAATTACTTATTTACTCATAAAATTAAAACAAGGATGGGAAAAATCGAGATTTCAAGAGAAAAACATCATAATCAAATAGTAAAGAGAAACAAAATTATGGGCCACATAGACCAAATACTGAAATATTCCATGGGAACAATGAGGAGTGGCCATGAACAGGTGGCCATTCTAGTTTCCACCACTTGATTTCATCTGTTGTGGACGGCCTCCACTCTCTAATTTTCATGATTCGTTTTAACCATAATGAAATGGCCAACTGTGTTATGCATGCCTCGCTCTTTTAGAGGATATTTCCTGGATCAGCTGAATAAATCATGCTTGTGTTGTTTCGCCAAAATCCCATTCTTTTACTGGAGATGAAGGGGGGAGATGGTGGGAGTGATGGTGAAGCCTAAAGTGGGGGTTGGAGGCACTAACACACGGCGGGACAGTTTAACACTACAAGGAACGATACAAAGGTCGTTGGAGGGTTTCAATGATGTGGCACAGAGGTAGGGCCCAAATCCGTATCGCAAATCGCGAATCAGAAGTCTTTGCTATAAACAGCAGGAGGTAAGTGATAAGATATGCGATGGGCAAAGCTCGATGGCGGGGAAGGTGACATGGCATGAAGGTGGGGTCGCCCACACATCACAAATCGCAAGTGGGAGAATTCAGTTATAAGGCGCGAAGGGTAACTGCTATGTTTTGCGAAGTGTGGGGAGATAAATGTTAAAATTTGCAGTGAGTGATATGTGATGGGCAGAAGTGATGTGGCGGAAGTAGGACCACCCACAAAATCAAAATCAGGGAATTTTTGGTATAAGGAGAAGGGATAAGAGTTATGACTTGCAATGGGCGATGCGCGATGAGAGGAGGATGACGTAGCAAGGAAGTGGGCCCACCTACAGACCGCAATCCACAAGATTTTCATGGAAGCATCAAAGGGCAAAGGTTATATTCTACGGAGTGCGAAAAGCGATGAGTGGAGAGGTTGGAGGTGCAAAAAGGTTATTGAGTGCCAATAAAGGTTTTGAACAGAAAGAAGTGGATTGTTTACGATAAAGGCTCATGCAGGAAGGTGGGTCCCTTTATATTTCATCGGTGGAGTTATAAGTGGAAAATTTTGTTACAAATTATTTTGTGGTCTTGCGATGCAGGGAGGTAAGGAAGGAGCAAGGTGCGGTCTATGTGATATATATATATATATATATATATATATATATATATATATATATATATATAAGATAGTATGGAAGATGAAATGGAAAAATGAAAACCGTGGAGGAAAAACAAATTGAGTATAGACAGTGGACCGATATATATAGTGAGCTGGATTAGCCCTCATCAGTGGTGAAAATAGAACTTGAGGAACTGCCCATTCATGGGTGCCTCAAGTATGTCCTTCTAAGTTCTCCAGCCCAAAAGTATTGTTGCCTTTGACTTCTTCCACCCTGAAAGAACCAAGCCAGAGGGGGTCAAACTTCCCATGTTTCCCTTTTTTTGTCTGCATGACATCCCATCGCAGCACCAAATCCCCTACTTAGATTTCCCTGTCTTTAGCTCTTTGATCAAATAAGCCTTTCATATTTTCCTCGTACTCTGCTAGTCTAAGGCTTACTTGTTCCTATGTTTCACTTAGCTCAACCAATTGATTCATTCTTCTGATAAGGTCATTTGTCTCTTCCTCACTCTCTTGTAAGAATTGGGCCACGGGTAATGCAAGTTGAATAGGAAATACTACAGCTCTGCCAACACCAGTTCATAAGGGGACTTCCCTGGTGATCTTTTAGTGGTGATGTGATTTTCCCAGAGTGAAAACTTGAGCTGGAAGTCCCAGTTATTTTGGTTTTCATTGATGGTCTTTTTCAGAATCCTAACCAGTGTCTTGTTAGATGAATCCGCCAAACTGTTCCCCTGTGGGTAATATGCAGTGGAGTGTCCTAGAATGATATTATAATGCTGACAGAATTTCTTGAACTTAGCCGATTTAAAAGCCTGGGCATTATCAGTGATGATTTTAGCAGGGCATCCAAACCTAGCTATTATGTTCTCTTCCAGGAACTTGATCACTACCTCATCGATGGCATTCCTTGTAGGCACAGATTTAACCCACTTAGTGAAGTAATATGTGGTAGTGAGGATCCATCCATGTTGATTGCTAGAATTCGTGTGAATCTCTCCTATGAAGTCGATTCCCCACTATTTGAAAGGTTCTTCAACATGTACGGGGATCAATGGGAGAGGTGCATACCTTTGCTTTTTGGAAAAATTTTGACACTTCTCGTAGGCCCAGACATGAGCATGTATATCACCAAATAGTTTAGGCCAAAAGAAACATTCCCTCAGGATCTTGTGTGTAGTGGATCACCAGCTATAATGCCCGCCACATATCCCTTCATGGAACTCAGTCATTATTTGGTCAACTTCGTGCTCTATTAAACATAGTAATAGGATCCCCTCCAGGTCTTTCTAATATAGTCGCCCATTTTCCATGATGTAATTTTCGGACATCAGCCTCAAGGTGCAGTACTTGGCCTTATCATAGTTATAATGGCATCTCAGTGTTAAAAGATATTCCACTATACCTTTATACCATGAGGATAGAAGTTACTTCACATGTGTCTTTTGCGTGGAATATTATATGCCCTAATGTGCACCTGTATCCTCCTATGCTTCTCATCCTGTCATAGACAGATTTATCCCCAGAGCTTGACAGTTGGATTTAGATAGAATCTTTTCCAGCCCTTGGCCTTTAATGAGTTTTGTAGGCTTTATCTCCGTCTCGTACTCCTGAGTCTTATCTACTCATTTGCCCATTTTTCCTTCATTTTTGCCCTGCACCAAGATATCTTTCACTGTTGTTGTGGGAACATAGGCTGTTATGGCAGATTGTAACACATACACCCATAATTCCATTAGATATTTGACCAGAGTGTATGCTTGCTTTTACAGGATATTAAATTTCACTTCGGCATTGTGCAGCACCTGGATGAAGAACGCAATAGGTCATTCATGCCCTTTGTCATTCTTCTGTAGTAGCACTGCAGCTATTGTATGCGGAGAGGTGAAAGAGAAAACCACGAAGGGCTTCCCATAATCTGGTCCTATCAACACTAGAGCTCCTGCAAATGCCTACTTGATTCTGTCAAAAGAATCCCTTGATTGAGGGGTCCACCTCACTTCACAGTTCTCCTTTAGAATTTCAATGATGTTTTAGACGATCTCGGCATAATTTGGTATGAATCTTCTTAGGAAATTTATCCTCCCCAGGAACACTTGTACCTGCGTTTTGTTTCTTGGTAGAGAAATGTTGTTTATCACCTCTACCCATTTCGAATCAAACTTCAATCCCATTAGGGGAATTTTGAGGTCTAAAATGGGCCTCCTAAGGAAATAATAAAATAATAACTAAACCAATAAAATAATATTTATGAATTTTCATTTTACTTTTTGCACCACAATCCATGTAACTATGGTTAAATTCAAATGAAAATATGTAACAAAATAAAATTAATAAAAAAATTGTATTGATGTGACTATAAATAAGAATGTTCTTTTCAATAAAATGTCATTATCATTGAACAAATAATGCATTTTTCATTTGTACTTAAATAGCTTAAAATAAGTTATAAATATTTTTGGGAAGAGCAAGCCTAAAGCAATCAAAACCATTCCAAAAAGACCAATTACAAATCAAGAAACAAGCCTAATTCAAGAAAAACTGACCAAAAACTCAGCAAAAAGGTCAAACCAAATCCTACAGGATTCGGCGTGACTGTGAGGTGGTAATCTGCGCCAAACAGGGGTTGGCACTACTGCAACAAAAGAAACCTATGCCAATTGGTGTGACTGTTCAAAAAAAAGTGTGCCAAACCGGATAACTATGGGAGGAGGGAAGAACCAGTGAGCAAAGGTCAATATTGACACTCTGGAGTTGAACAAGATAATTCCAGACAATCAATCAAGACAAAAAAGATAGGCAAGTAAGCAAACGACCGAAATCGACTTGACAAGACAAACTCCTAAAAGGAAACGAAATGACAAACTCACACTAATCCCCAGTGGAGTCGCCAATTTGTTGGGAAGGTAAATCCTCTCTGTGGACGAGATGATCCCTCTAGCCCTAAAGTGGGTCTAGAAACAAAGGGACAAGCTAAAGTGTAGGTCCCTTAATTAATGGATGAAAAGGAAAAAGTAGATTGACCTACCTAAATTCCAACGTTGTTGTCGCTATAGTGGTGGTGGCCTCTTGATCTCTGCTCTGATGGGTCACAATCCTTCCACAACAATGCTTGGATACCTGCACGAAGATCAACAAACAAGAGCATCATACAAGACAATGATTTCATTCATAATCAACTAACTAGTCAAGGAGGGCTAAGCATATTGCATCAAATAAAACACATTAATGCAAGATGGGAACGAGACAGTCGTCATGTATATGTATTAATAGAAGAAAGAGTTACAATCGGAGCCTTGAAGTTGCAGCCTCCTTCAGAAGGGTTCAGTCGAAGCGTGTCTCGATGAATCGTCAGGGAATTCAGATGGGATGAAGACACAAGCCTAAGCTCTCTCAATGGAGGTCTCTTCCGTTCTATCTTTCTATCAAAATGTACAAGAATCTCTTCAACGTTTCAACTATAATATTTTTCAGTTCAGCTATCTCATCAATGGAAGATGGCTATACTTATAGAGGGAGAGGAGAAGGTTGGTATCCCTACAATAGTGGAAGGGAGGCCTTGTCCCTTGGGAGGTTTCCCCAAAAGGTGGAAAAAAGAGGCCAAAGGAGGGAAGTCGTGTTTATTCAGTCGAACCACTCGAGATGACTCGCCCACGAAGTTGTTATGATGGAAAATTTGCCTCTATTTTTAAAGAACATTCCATAAACAGGTTAGCGTGGGTAGCTCACTAGGACAAAGCGCCAATGGGCATGGGGCCCAGTGTTAATTTCCTCATCGGCGCGAGGGCATAATAGTCTACTAGCGCCAAGGAAAAAACATGTGTTTTGGATGGTCTGCTCAAGAAATGGTCAATAGAAGAAGTGTTATCCTCATGGCAAGGACTGCAATGATGGTCTTTGCAAGGCATGAGGCTTTATTTTGGTCACAGAAATGAGCCTCCAATGTGCAAGATGGGGATTGCAAGGACAGTGACAAAATGTTGTGTAACAAATATAAACTCATAAACTCTTAATTTCATAATATATTATTAAATATAATTTATATTATTTCAATTATATAATAACATGTAATTAATATACTATATAAAAATAAAATAAAATAATATAATAAATGTAATATTGTATTTTATGTATTTGTTTATATTACACATTGAATTGATTTGATTTATAACATAAGAAAAAATAAATATATGAAAATATACAAATATAATATTTATTGAAGATGTGTAAAGACATGAATATCGTGTAAGGATATGCATTGTTTCTTTCAAAAAATATGAAATGACAATAATAATATTTTAATAAAGTGTGAAATGACATTTATTAGTACTTTAATTTTTATTATTAGTACTTTACTTTACGATTTTAAAAGTACTTAGAGCACTACCATAGTTAACCATGAGTTTTTATCCGCCATTGAGAATGTAACAAGTAAGTATCTTTAACTCAAGCAATGCCACCTCAACCATTGGGGATGATGTCATCCTCTAAAATGTGATTGGTTCTCATAAAGTGAATTTTGATTGTACATTTTCCTTAGGAGGCCCATTTTAGACCTCAAAATTCCCCTAATGCTTCTTAGTTACTATATGTCCCAGTAACTTTCCTTCTTCCAAGGCAAACAAGGATTTTTTAGGGTTCAGGGATGGGCCATACCTGTGGAATTTGTCAAAGGTTCATCGAAGATGTTCAATGTGTTCAACGTCACTCTTCGAGAAAACAATGATGTCATCTAGGTAAATCACCACAACCTTATCCTGCTCTCCTATGAAAGTGATGTCCATAGCACGCTGGAATGTGGCCCCGACATTTATCAAGCCAAAAGACATTCGAGCGTACATGAAAGTTCCCCAAGATGTAGTGAACTTTGTCTTCTTTTGGTCTTCCCAGAGCACTACCACTTGATTATATCCTAAGAATCTGTCCATCATGGACATGCGGGAGGATCCCACCACCTTTTGCAAGATGTGGTCCATCTTCGAGAGGGGATAGTTGTCTTTGAGTGAAGCTCTATTCAGATTGCATAAATCCACATAGAGCCTGATTTCGCCATTCTTCTTCCTCACCAGTACCAGGTTCGCCACCCATTCGGAGTATCTTAGAGGGACAATGATATTTTCCTACAGTAGCTTCTTTATTTACTTTTCAATAGTTGGGAGAAGAAGAGGATTGATTTGTCTCGGCTTCTGCTTATGAGACTTAACGTCCTCTTTGAGTGGTATCTTGTGCTATATAATTCCAGTGTCAAAAGTCTTCAAATCCTTGTATGATGAGGTGAATACATCTTTATATGATTGAAATAACTTGAGGTACTAATCTTGGTATTCTTCAGGGACCCCTTTTGATAGCTTCACCACCTTCCGATCTTCCTCTGTCCCAACATTCACATCCCTAATAGGCTCGTCTACGGTCATTTTTCTGGGGTTGACTAGGATTTCATTCTTGTAAAACAATCTCTCCAACGGAACGAGACCCCTGGAAATGAAATTTCCCTTTAATTGAAACACACGGTGCCCAGCCAGTGTCTCTTCCCATCTATTTTTTGTCTCTTGATTGTCATCCTCAATGATTGAGTCGATCACCATATTTGAGAACTCGCCCACCATTTCCATAAAATGCTTGACCTGCTCTTCATCCTCGAAGACTTGCAAATGCTTTACGTTGTCCAAAATGGAGGGGCGGTATCACACTTCAACCTCATATCTGAGCAAGGGATTCTACGGGGGGAAAAAAATACTCGCAGCCACAGTTATTGAGTCTACCATTCTGTTCTTATCCCTTGGCATGAACTGAATGTTAAAAGCAGAAAACAAGTTCTCAGCCAAATCCCATACCTCATTTCTATAGGCTCTGAGCAGCGGGTGTTTAGTTTGCCATTGACTCCATACTTGCCTCACTACAAGCTCTAAATCTCCGAAAACTTTGAGATTATGTATGTTCATGTTCCGTTCTACTTACAATCCCAACAATGGTGCTTCATACTCAGCCATGTTGTTTGTGGCTTCAAATTCCTGCTTAAAGGAGAGGGGCACTAAGCAACCTTCTGGTGATATCAATAGTACCTTGACCCCATTTCCTTCTCTTGAGTAAGCTCCATCAAACTGCACATTCCATATCTTGTTTTCCTCTCTGCTCATAGAATTCTTATGTGTTAGAGGATAGACCTTTGTTTCTTGTAGGAAATTTTCATCCTTCCTGAGCATAAGACAAGAGAATTCACCCTCTCTACCATATACCGGAGAATTTGTCGAACAACTAGCTTTAGTGACCATATTCACAAACCTAGATTATCTGTATAATCATCTTTCCTCCCCACCAAATACTGGAATAGTGGCATTGGTGAGGTCAAGTTTTATTGATCCTACAATTTTGGAACCCCAGGATCTGGACATCAACATTCCAAACCGAGCTGGGATACCAACTACAACAAGGTCCATTACCACACTTTTGGCCGAAATCTGAGCTAAGTTTACTACCAGATTTTTTATCATGCCCATTCATTTCTTGCTCCTCTTCCAGGGTGAGTTCACCTTCCTCATCATCGAAGTGAGGAATTGATTCTCTTGGTTGTCTCTGACTTCCTCAAAATGTTCCTCCAGCTCTCCTTCCAAGTATAGAGGTTGGATATGATCTTGTTGTTCCTTCTTTTCATGTTGCGGCAGCTGTAGAGGGGGCTTCCGATACTTGGGATTAAACTCACTATTTTGAATAATTTGGTTGGAATGAGGAAGGGAATTATTGGCCTCCAATTTAAGCTTAACCAGCTTATTTGAGAGGTTCTTGATCATCTCATTCATTTCTTCCATTCTATACTCTTGTGATTTCCTCTCCTGATTTGAAGTAGAAGCCTCATCCATGCTCTTTCTTCTGGCTTCATGCTCTATCTTCCCTTTGAATTTACCAATAGAAGAAAATTTTGCTTTTACCTCTAATGCATCAGTCTAGATTTGATCTAGAGATGTGGATTTTTTTCCCCTTAAGGTGAACCCAAACTCGGGTTCAAAATCTCCTGCGAAGACTACCTTGGTTGTTGCTTGGGGAGGCTTTAATTCAGCAGGGAGATTATTATAGAGCTTATTGAACCTCTTTATTATTTCTGTTACATCCTCATTGTGTCTATTTTTAAGGGCATTGAACTATGTGAGAACATATCCATGGTCCCTCTTTTCTCCCCATTTGAGTGTGAATAAATTCTCCATTTCTTCCAAAGTGGTGACTGTGTTATTAGCTAGAGACTTGCACCACTTTCGAGCTTCTCCATCCAAATATTGGACGAAAAGCTTCAACACCACATGTAAGTGCTCTACATTCACATTCTCAGCAAAGGCATAAAAGTTTTCAATATTTCTATGCGTAGAAGTACTATCTTCTAATTTTTTCCCTAGCAACAGTGCCAAAAATATGTTGTGACTCCTAGAGACAACCTTGAGTTGTGAAATACTAGTGTCTAGGAAATCTTAAAAATCAGAGGTTTAAATGTATAAAAGTATATGGATGCCTCTGACAGAATATGAATTAAGAGAAGTAATGGTTTTGGTGGTTTAGGAATGGAGAAGATATCGGAGTCTAATTCATGTGAATTCCCTATAATGTGAGAGGGCTCAGTAGGTTGTGAGGCTTGACGGCTTTCAAATGGGCCAAGATTTTAAAAATATTCATAGGCATTGAGGAAGAAAGGAGAAGGAACCCATAAGAGACATGCTTAAGAGCATTAAGAATCTGTCTCCAATGAACTTAGAGGAAGCAGATATGAGCGAGATATGGACAATAATAGAGATTCGTGGAGTGCAAATTAAAGGATTGCAACAAGCTTAATACATGAGAGTTAACACATGAGCATTATATAGACACGAATTCATGAATAAAATTTCAAACCACCAGAAGCTACATTACACGAATCATCAATGAGGAAGGGAATTATTGGCCTCCAATTCAAGCTTAACCAACTTATTTGAGAGGTTCTTGATCAGCTTATTAATTTCTTCCATTATATACTCTTGTGATTCCCTCTCCTGATTTGAAGTAGAAGCCTCCTCCCTTCTATTTCTTCTGGCTTCATTCTCTGTATTCCCTTTGAATTTACCAGTAGAAGCAAAGTTTTCTTCTACCTCCAATGCATCAGTCTGGATCTGATCTAGAGATGTGTATTTTCTTTCCCTTAAGATGAACCCAAACTTGGGTTCAAAAGCTCCTACGAAGACCACCTTGGCAGCTGCTTGGGGAGGCTTTATTTCAGCAGGGAGATTATTATAGAACTTACTAAACCTCTTTATGAGTTATGTTACATCCTCATTATGTCTCTTTTTAAGGGCATTGAACTCTGTGAGAAAATATCCATGGTCCCTCTTTTCTCCCCATTTGAGTGTGAATAAATTCTCCACTTCTTCCCAAGTGGTGACTGTGTTATCAGCTAGAGACTTGAACCACTTTCGAGCCTCTCCATCCAAAGATAGGACGAAAAGCCTCAACACCACATCTAAGTGCTCTACATTCACATTCTCAGCAAAGGCACAAAAGTTTTCAATGTGTCTCTGCGTAGAAGTACTATCTCCTAATTCGTTCCCCGGCAACAGCGCCAAAAGACTAGTGCCTAGGACATCTTAAAAATTAGAGGTTTAAATGTATAAAAGTATATGGATGCCTCTGACAGAATATGAATTAAGAGAAGTAATGGTTTTGGTGGTTCATTAATGGAGAAGATCTCAAAGTCTAATTCATGTGAATTCCCTATACTGTGAGAGGGCTCAAGAGGTTGTGAGGCTTAACGGAATTCAAATTGGGCCAAGTATAAAACAATGAGTAGAAGATTTTAAAAATATGTAGAGCCATTGAGAAAGAATGAAGAAGGAACCCACAAGAGACAGACTTAAGAGGATTAAGAATATGTCTCTTGTGAACTTAGAGGAAGCAGATATGAATGAGATATGGAAAATAATAGAGATTCGTGGAGAGAAAATTAAGGGAGTTAAACAAGCTTAATACATGAGTGTTAAAACATGAGCATTATATATACATGAATTCATGAATAAAATTTTAGACCACCGACAGCTACATTACATGAATCATCAATGAAAAAGGGAATTATTAGTCTCCAATTCCAGCTTAACCAGCTTATTTAAGAGGTTCTTGATCAGATTATTCATTTCTTCCATTCTATACTCTTATGATTCCCTCCCCTGATTTGAAGTAGAAATCTCCTCCGTTCTCTTTCTTCTGGATTCATGCTCTGTCTTCCCTTTGAATTTACTAGTAGAAGCAAAGTTTTCTTCTACCTCCAATTCATCAGTCTGGATCTGATCCATAGATGTGGATTTTCTTTCCCTTAAGGTGAACCCAAACTCGGGTTCAAAAGCTCCTACGAAGACCACCTTGGGAGTTGCATGGGGAGGCTTTATTTCAGTAGGGAGATTATTATAGAGCTTATTGAACCTCTTTATGTGTTTTGTTACATCATCATTGTGTTTCTTTTTAAGGGCATTGAACTCTGTGATAACATATCCATGGTCCCTCTTTTCTCCCCATTTGAGTGTGAATAAATTCTCTATTTCTTCCCAAGTGGTGACTATGTTATCAGGTAGAGACTTGAACCACTTTCAAGCCTCTCCATTGAAAGACTAGACGAAAAGCCTCAACACCACATCTAAGTGCTCTACATTCACATTCTCAGCAAAGGCACAGAATTTTTCAAATATGTCTCTACACAGAAGTAATATCTTCTCTGGTGAACCAAGGCAAGATATTTAGATAATCTTGAGGCATGTCATTCAATACTTGAGATAAAGCTAACAGAGCATATTTTTTGAGGAGGAGACTAGGTACAACCATGAGGGGTGGTGATGGTAAGTTATGAGGATGATTTGGCTGTGGTATAATAGGTATATGCTGAGTAAAGGCTTGGATATTTATCTGTGAAGAGCTTTGGAGTGCTGTGATTTCTTTGACTTCTTCAGCATCAGGAGTAGGGTGCAAGGGAGGCAATGAAGTATCAGTAGATCCAGCTTCGTCTTTTATGGTTGAACTAGATAATGCATAGGTTTCTAGAGGATACTCAGGCACAGGGGTTGTGGAGCCAGGACCATAGATGTCAGCTTTCTGAGATGAGGAAGGAGAATCTTCTAGAGAAAATGAGGGTAAGCCAACCTGGCTAGGTTGCTTATCCCTCTAGATTCTCTTAAATGTGATATTTTCAAGATTAGATACAGAAGGGGTTCTCTACTGAGAAGTATCTGATCGGGTATGAAGCCTGGTGTAAGCCAGGATTACACCTGATTTGAACTTTGATAATAATGGAGTCACCAAGGTGAGGGATATGCAACTCTCAACCCTTTGTGCTCACCTGATTAAAGGATGAAGTTAATTTCGTGTCCGAAGGAAAGGTTTTCTAATTTGTTCCTTAACAATGGCACAAAAAATATGTTGTAACTCCTAGAGGGAAAGGTTTTCTAATTCGTTCCCCGGCAACAACGCCAAAAATATATTGTAACTCCTAGAGACAACCTTGAGTTGCAAAAGACCAGTGCCTAGGAAATCTTAAAAATCAGAGGTTTAAATGTATAAAAGTATATGGATGCCTCTAACAGAATATGAATTAAGAGAATTAATGGTTTTGGTGGTTCAAGAATGGACAAGATCTTGGAGTCTAATTCATGTGAATTCCCTATATTGTGAGAAGGCTTAGGAGATTGTGAGGCTTGATGGCTTTCAAATGGTCCAAGTATAAAATAATGAGTAGAAGATTTTAAAAATATGCAGAGGCATTGAGAAAGAACGGAGAAGGAACCCACAAGAGACATGCTTAAGAGGATTAAGAATCTATCTCTTGTAAACTTAGAGGAAGCGGATATGAATGAGATATGGAAAATAATAGAGATTCGTGGAGCGCAAATTAAGGGAGAGAAACAAGCTTAATACATAAGCATTAACACATGAGCATTATATAGGCACGAATTCATGAATAAAATTGCAGACCACTGACAGCTACATTACATGAATCATCAAAGCAGCAGAGCATGAAAGATGATTATACATAAAAATGAGATTAATGATAAACAAAGAGAAACAGATACATAATACTCATTCCTCCATCTAGAATCCAAATAAAGAACGCTACATCATATTAAGTTCAAAACAGCTCTCCCAAATATGTATCGCAAAGCACAGGGAGCACAATCATACAGAACTACAACCAACTTCTCCAAAATTTCAGAACCCTTCTTTCACCTCTGAAATCCCTACATATAGAGTTCTGCCTAAGGGTCTATGATCCTATAACATTTATGATTGGCCCATACCTTTGAAATCAAAATATATTATCTAACTTACAGAGAGTACATCGAGCAATTACCTCTGTACTCAAAAAATTAAAACAAGGATGGGAGAAATCAAGATTTCAACAGCAAAACATCACAATCAAATAGTAAAGAGGAACTAAATTATGGGCCACATAGACCAAATCCTAAAATCTTCCATGGGAACAGTGAGGAGTGGTAGTGAACAGATGGCCAGTCTAGTTTCCACCACTTGATTTCATCTGTTGTGGAAGGCCTCCAGTCTCTAATTCTCATGATTCATTTTAACCGTAATGAAATGGTCAACTGTGTTGTGCGTGCCTCACTCATTTAGCAGATATTTCCTGGATCAACTGAATAAATCATGCGTGTGTTGTTCCACCAAAATCCCATGCTTGTACTGGAGATGAAGGGGAGAGATGGTGGGAGTGATGGTGAAGCATAAATTGGGGGTCGGAGGTACTAGCACACAGCGGGATGGTTTAACACTGCAAGGAGTGACACAAAGGCCGCGAGAGGGTTTCGATGATGTGGCGCGGAGGCGGGGCCCAAATCCATATCGCAAATCATGAATCGGATTCCTTTGTTATAAAAAGTGGGAGGTAAATGATAAGATATGTGATGGGCGAAGTACGATGGCGTGGAAGGTGATGTGGCATGAAGGTGGGGCTGGCCGCACATCACAAATTGCAAGCGGAAGCATTTATTTATAAGGCATGAAGGGTAACTAGTATGTTTTGTGAAGTGTAAATTTGGGAGAGGTAAATGTTAAAATTTGTGGTGAGTGATATGTGATGGGCAGAAGTGACGTGGCGGAAGTGGGACCACTCGCAAAATCGCAATCGGGCAAGTTTTGGTATAAGGAGCAAGGGTAAGAGTTATGACTTGCAATGGGCGATGCATGATGAGAGGAGGATGACGTGGAAAGGAAGTGTGCATGCCCGCATACCGCAATCCTCAAGATTTTCATGGAAGTAGCAAAGGGTAAAAGTTATATTTTGCAGAGTGCAAAAAGTGATGAGTGGAAAGGTTGGTGGTGCGAACAGTTTATTGAGTAACGATAAAGGTTTTGAACGGAAAGGAGTGGATTTTTTACGGTAAAGGATCGTGCGGGAAGGCGGGTCCCTTTATATCGCATCAGTAGAGTTATAAGTGGAAAATGGCGTTATGAATGAGTTTGAGGTCTTGCGATGCAAGGACGTAAGGAAGGAGAAAGGTGCAGTCTATGCCATATATATATATATATATATATATATATATATATATATATATCAAGCGGCCTAAAGTGGGGGGCGGGGCATTACATTTTATCAGCCACACTCTCCCCTTTCTACTGAACTAAAAGGTAGATTGATTCCTTTGAAGCTCTTTGATAGTCAGGATCTCCCTTCCTTTCTCATTCTCCACTTTGGGTGCAGTCACAGGCCAACAATTGGTATCTCTCAATTCAATGAAAAATGGATTATGGTTTGCGTGAAATCTATGAATTTCGCAATTATCATCAATGGATTTCCCATGTATTTTTTGAACGCAAATAGATGATTGCGCCAAGGATGCACACTATCCTTGATTATATTCATTTTGGTCATGGAATTCATAAGTAAGAAGATAGAAAAATTGAAGAATAGGGGACTAATCATTGCCATTAAAATGACCCAGAAAGTACAGGTTTCACACTGCATGTTTGTTTATGACTTTCTCTATGGAGGCATCAAAAAACTCTCAGTATGGAAACAATTTCATGGAATACTCAAGTCATTTAGATAGGCATCTGTCCTTCACGTGAATTATACTAAATTTGAGCTCATAAAAGATTCAGAGGAACAAGATGTGGTATACCATATAAGTTGTATTTTTGGTGTCTTTGTCCAACATATATACATGGGGTTCTCTTATTTGGGATTCATACTCAAATCGAATTCATATTCGATCTATGATTGGGACTAGATCATTCACAAGATTGATAGTAAGATTAAGTTCTAGGCTATCGGTGGCTAACAATGGCAGGTAGGCTCATATTGATCAAGTTCGTACTATAATCCATCTCTCTCTACTAGATGCACCTATATATACTGCCTTTGGCCACCATCAAGAATATTAATGCCATCATAGCTAGATTTCTATGTTTTAGATCTAAATCACTGAAAAATATTCATCTCGTAAGATTGGACACTCTGTTCAAACCATTTGACTATGGGGGATGGGGAATCCTTGACTCTCTTTCCTTCAACATGGCTTCAATATGCAAGAACCTATGACATGGTCTCACTAGAGTTTGCATCTGGCCACAAATCATTTGGGGGAAATATATGGGCTACAAAGTAATAGAAGAATGGATAATTTTTGATGCCAAACTATCATCCTCTTCCTCTTCCATTTGGCACACCATGATGCGAAAAATACATTAGATTTTTGCTGGCTTATGCTAGGAAGTGGGAAACAAACATATGATTTGCATGGGTCTAGATATTATTAAGGGAATGCAGTGTAACCATAAACTCTCAGCTCCTCTTATACAACACCTTCAAAACAAAGGTATGACTTCTATCTCGCATATATCCTCCCTGCGAAATCACATACCTTATACCCAATCTTGGATAAAGGCTACTGAAATCGAAATTTCTGGACTGTTGGGCACATAATGGGACCAATATATCAATGAGATAGAGGTAGAAGAGATTCTTCTCACAGATGAAGTAGATCGACTCACCTAGAACGAGAAGATAACACAAAACAATATTGAGGTTTCTAACATCTATAAACACATATCAAACTCATTCTCCACAAAATTCGCTCCACATTGGCTTCATCAAATCTAGAAATGGGACTTCCCTTTGAAAGTAAAATTCTTTGGATGGTTGGCCATCCACGACAAAATTCTTACATGGGTAAATATCTCCAATAAGGGATTTATTGGACCGAGAATTTGTCCTCTCTGCAAGCATTTTTTGAGGAAGTGAACAACATTCTTATCAATTTCCCTGTTGCCATGGAAATTTGGCTCTGCGTCCTACATATATACCAGATCACAAGGAACTTGACGCAATATAACTTGGTGACCTGCTTTTAAAGATGGATTATTACACACTTGGAACTAGGCCCCCTTCCATTCTTTATCAAATGGGGAATTTGGAATTGCAGGAATAAAAATATTTTTGAGCACAAAGAAATAGACATCAACTATATTGTCTCAAACATTGTCACTTTTTACATAGATACTAAAACCAAGAAATGCCTCCTCAAGACCAGATGTATCCAATATAAGGATGTGTGGAAAAATACCCCAAATGGATTCTTTAACAGAACTAGCAATAATGACAAATGTGGATGTGGTTTTCTCATTGTTAAAGACCTAGGCCAATACCAATTTTTCTCATAGGAGAGAGTAAGGGGAACAAAAAATCGCTCATAAATCATAAGCCTTTGGGGACTTCTCTTCCTGGTGAATCAGCTCACATAACAGTGGATCATATCACTACCAAATCAAAATTTTCATGTCGATATCATGTAATTATGTTGATTGGCATTATATTATGAATTTCTTCATAGTGACACTGTTGATATTCATCGGCCTCAACAGTTGGTGCAAATATCAACACTGTTTCCCCATTGACAAATTCTATCTGTCACGTTTTCTCGCTACAAATTTTAAATAATATTCCCACTACAAATTTCAAATACTATTCCCCTGGTATCTTCTAAAGGCATCATCACCTAAATCAAGTGCATAAACACCTGACATAGAATCTTGGATCGGGTCTTAGGTTGAGTGCATGAAATGAACACTGGAATTGAACCTCAGCATGGAGAACCAAGCATATTATCATGATGACACCTCCTGGACATAGTGTATCGATAACTGGTCACATACAATGGGTCACACGAAGACCTCAACATGGCACAAAGAGACCTCCTGTTAATTTCTAACTGGTGTGGTATGGACAAAATGTCATGTCGATTAAGTGAGTCTAGGCTGTATAGCACGTACCATCTAGCATTCACTGGAACCACCTTTTGATCTGAAGTTTCAATGGTAGGAAATTTTGTGTGGCCTTCTTGTTGCTTGCTCAATAGGTAGGTGAAATAGAATCGCTTGATTGCAAATATATTCAACTTCCACAAAAAATCCTTAGAGCTTCCTATCAAGAATATAATTCTCATTAGATATTCACTCGGTGATTTGTAGACGACTTACTCCCTCCAGCACAAAACACAAATCTACGTCAATAAAAGATGAGCAACCAAAATATATGCTATTTAGCATAATTCTAGCATTCTCATAAAAATTTTCACACTGGTTTTGTTGGGTAGCAGTGTAATGTAGATAAGCTGTCATTAATATGTCTTGTTTGAGTATGCAAAGCTTCCTCTTAATTATGGTTCTTTGCTTCTGGACATCTCATTGTGCACAATTTAATTATATGTTTGAGCCCAACTAGGCAATATAACATGTTATGTATGAGGGAGAGATGTTGAAGATAAAGTTGGAAAATATTTCTGGAGTTGTGTTTTCTTCCAAGGAAACATATTTTTTTGGAAAATAAGGTGCACAAATTCAGCTCATCCTCGGTGACTCTACAAACACATTTATTACATTTTATATTTCTTCTGAGGGAACTTAACACAATGAATTTGATTTTTGAATTCTTGGGAAATGCTTCGGGTGAGCCTTACATTGTGCAGACTAATATCTACTCCAACGACACTAGAAACATGTAACAACGTATTTAACTCTGGTTTGACCCCACCACAAATTTCCATTACTATTCTTTTCTATGGAACCATAACCAAGTTGTATTCTTTATGGATAATTTTCCAATTCAAGTATTCCCCAACAACGAGTGGTTGGGAGTCCCATATTCAAAAAAATCAATTGATTAGAGTATCCTCTTCATTATGGAATGCAAATGACTGGGCTACACAAGGTGGGCTAGTGAAGATAAACTGGGGTCATTGTCCCTTCATCTTGACTTACAAAATATTTGACATTGATGCAACCAAATACAGTCTGAATGAAGAATCAAGAGGACTTAATGAGACTGGAATTAAATGGTGGGATACACCCTCTTGTTCTTCCCTTACTCCACGAAAAAAGGTGAATGCTCCAATGGGTGTATAGAAACTATATCATCTATGAATATTGCAAATATTCAACAAGGTGTCCCACTTCACCACCCGAGTGTGCAGGCCTCCACTTCTAGTCTGCTATATTTTAGAATTTCCGAGTGTAGATCACTGCTTGCTCAGCTCAAATTTGTTGTTGGTGGTGGAAATGGAACTGATAAATCTCTATGATGTTTCCACATAGACGAAATCATGGTACTATCTCAATGATGATTCTGGGGATATCTTATGCTAGCCATTCCCCCAATGTGTAATATGAAGTCAGAATGTTTATTTACATTCTAGCATAATCAGTAAAAATGAAATCTTCTTTGTTTTCATTGTAAAAAAAAAAAAAAAAATTCACCATTATTTAAGTAACATTTCTCCATTCTTTACCGCTAAAGGATTCGATAGAAAGAAACATATTTCGAAAATCCAATTCTTTAAACATTGAAAACAAAGCATCAAAGAAGAGTCTGAATTCCACAAAAAATGTCATGGCTCTGAAAATACTCAACACAAATTTCCGCCATAAACGCAACTTGCTTAATAGTATATTATTTTCTCTGTCATATTCATATTAAAATTTCTCAGAGTAATCAATATTAATCAAGAAAATAAATTCTTAAAGTTTGACTCCTACAAATCCATGCTTCTTTACAACCAAAAATATTCCATAAATCGAAGAATTACATGAATTGTGCCATGCTCCTTGAAGAACAAACTTCATAAAAGAAAAGAAAAAAATAGTGATCCATTAAGGAAAATTCAAAAGAAGACAACATTTGACAATTAATTATTCAAATTTACCCTAGACTAAAGGAAACAAATTGCTAGAATTTGCAGGGTTTTGGACACCATAAAACCTTCTCCCATGAAAAATCCATGATCCAAGACCCTGTTTATAGAGACAAATCCCAAATCCCTGAATTAACCTCCTAAGCCCTCCTAAAATGTTGAAAATTTCCTGAAACCTCGCCCCCGTCCCTGAATTGACAACACAATAGAACAAAAGCAAATACAAAAAATCCCTAGGGAAGAGTTTCTGAACTTACTCCAATCTGAATGAAACTCGTAGATATGAGGCTCTAATCGAAGCTACCAAGATGTAGAGTGTATTTGAAAGCCCCAAGTCCATGTAAATTCACTGAAGTTTCTCCATTTTCTAAATTTCTCCACACTCTCCTTCATCAAAGACTTATGGCGGAGTGATATAGAAACCGACTCAAACTTGAATTGAATGAACCTTCCTATAATATAAAATATATACAAATATTTGAATCTACCCAAATAAAATAAAACTCCATTGTAGGACCAAAGAAATTAGTTGCGCCCCATCAAACCCATCGTTCTGAGGTATGTACCTATTTTTCATCGATGCCACAATAGAAAAGGGAATGCAAAGCGTGACAAGGAAACATGGGGAATAAATCTGAACTGAATGAGTGATGATGTAAGGCTGGAATTTTTATGCCAAGGTTCATAAAATTCTCTGATGCACGAGCTCCTGGATGCTCTGGTTGGTCAAATCTGCACAACCCAAACCAAACTATCATGAAAACAAAGTTTCATTAAGTAGCGCTAGATGTCACTTTTCGTTCATGCAGATATGACGCATGGAATGAAGACTAAAATGGTTTTAGTTTAATTTATTTTATTTCTTGTCACCTTTCCTTTAATTTGTTTTAGTGGCTCCAATTTGATTAAGCATAGTGGCCCTCACGAAGTTAATCACAAAAAGCAAGAAAAACAGAAATTATTTTATATTTTAATTTTAAATAAAAAAATAAGATTGTCATTTCAGAATAAAAAATGTAACATTTATTAAACAAGTTAAAAAATTAAGAACACCAACTGTGTCAGAGGCATTTTTACTATTACCATTAATACTAAGGCATTTTTACTATTACCATTAATACTAAGGCATTTGTAATATTACCATTAATTGAGAAAGAGTAGTCAACAAGGAACTCCACACTGCAAAGAGAATTTTTTAACCAAAGACATATCAAGAAAATCATTTTCTACAAGACTTGTTGTCCTCTCATCCCAGATTTTTTTTAACCAACGACAGATAAAGAAAGTCATTTTCTACAAGACTTGTTGTACTCTCATCCCAGCTAGAAAAACATGAGCATTGTATGATTTTTGGCCAATGAACAATTGAATTTGACCCCTCCCCACCAAATCAAAGGAAGCACGTTCACTCTATGGTGTAGAAACGTTGCCTTCCAAAAAAAAAAGGGAAGTCAGCCCAACTCCCTGGAGAACTTATTATGCATGGAGAAAGACACCCTTGAGAAATTGTGCATCATTTATATACCCTTGAGCAATTGTGCATCACTTTTCTCTCCTACAAGTTCATTGTACGTAGTGACCACTATAATTAGACTATGTTTTTGGAACTGGTAATGTTTTTTCTGATGTTAAATTTAACTGGTCTCCATTATTGGCACAAATCATATGATGTGAGTGGAGCTTGGGATTTTCATCAAGATCTATTACGTGAGGCTTGGCTTGAACCTTAATGTGACGTCGTAGTTAAGTGAATAAATATTTATTATCATCATTTTCATTGTAATTTGTGAATATATTTTATTAAGTGATGAGGCTCTTATATTGAATACAAGTCGATACTCTTTAACATTACAATATAAATTCTACATTTTGATATGTCCATAAGATGGACCATGAATACTTCAAAAATACCAGCCTAGATCCATCTTAATTCTGGATCTATCAAGCGTTGAGAGGGATCAAATGTCTTGAGGTGCAAACCTCTCTTTTTAGTGAAAAACTTGAGTAAAGGTTTACACCTCGAGAGATTTGATCCCTCTCGGCGCTTGATAGATCCGGACTTAAGATGGATCTAGGTTGGTTTCAATTGTGTGTGGCCAAGGAAAATCTATCGATAATATGAGCAACATATGATCAATTTTATCAATAATATTTAAATAAATCTAATATTAATATAACCATTTTAAATATGGTAAATATGTCTGAGATTTATCCAGTCATTTTAATGTTAAATTTACTTAGTTATCTCAGTTTGTTGAGATGATAAATCTTGTAAAATAAATTTAATGATGAAAATGATGAAATAAAAATTTTGAATGCAAAGTGACAATGTAATAATATCGATTATATGAAAGGTACAGTTGGAATCATAAACCATTTAAATATTTAGCTCGACCTATTGTAGTAAACATCATACCTTGTCTCCCTTGCTCTCCATTATTAATAGGTTAATTACTATAACACAAAAAACAATGTACATTGCCAATAATTTTTATGTTTACACTTAAATCAATGCACACTATTAATCCAATGACTTTAAAATTAATGTAACATCATACATCCAATTACATAAAAACAGAAATCAATGTATACATTGAAATCAATGCATCTAATGCAAGAAATCAAATAAGATTACAAAATAACATCTACACTGAAATCAATGCATCTAGTGCAATTAATCAAATAGGATTAGAAAATAACATCTAAACTCAAATCAATGCATCTAGGGCATGGAAGCAAATAGGATTAGAAACCAACATCTACACTGAAATCAATGCATCTAGTGCAATCAAATAGGATTAGAAATCGTCATCTACAGTCAAATGAATACATTTGCTGCAAGCAATCAAATAGGATTATAGATCATCTACATTTAAATCAATGCATTTAGTACAGTAAATCAAATATAATTAGAAATCAACATCAACATTGAAATTAATGCATCTAGTGTAAGCAATCAAATAGGAATAGAAATCACCATCTACATTGAAATCAATGCATTTAGTGCAATCGATGGTATAGAATTATAAATCATCTACATTGAAATCAATGCATCTAGTGCAAGTAATCAAATATCATTAGGAATCTACGTCTACACTAAAATTAATGCATCTAGTGCAAACAATCAAATAGGATTAGAAATCACCATTTGCAGTGAAATCAATGAATCTAGTGCAAGAAATATTCTTCCCTCTCTCCCCCCTCCATCTATATCTATAACTCCTTCCATCTCTCCTTCTTTGTCTCTTTATCTCACCCCACCAAACACACATGCTCTCTCAATCCATATATATCAATCTCTTTGTCCCTTTCTCCTTGTCTCCATCCATATCTTCTTTCTCTTCACCTTCCATATATATCTCTATCTCCCTCTGTCTCTCTATATCAACCCCAAAACATACAAAATCTTTCTCCAATCTATCTATCTATCACTCCCTCCTCCTCTCCCCCCTCTCTCTCTCTTCCCCTTCCCTCCCTCTCCCCCGCTTCTATCTCTCTTACCTCCTGCTATCCTCTCTCCCTCTCTCTCCATATTCCTTATCACTCCCTCTCTCTCTCTCTCAACCTTTCACTCTCTATGTCTTTATTCTTACCTCCCTATCTCTCTTCACACTCTCTCTTCCTTTCTCTCCCTCCTCTCTCTCTAGCTATCTCCAACTTCCAACTTTATTACTATATTCATCTCTCTCTCCTTATCTCACCCCAAACGTACACACTCTCTCTCCATCTCTCCCTTGTCACTCCCTATCTCTCTCCACTACTCAATGTCTATGTATTTCTTCTTCCCTCCCTCTCTCCCCATCCAGATCCATCACTCTATCCCTCCCTCTCTCTCCCCCTCCAACTCCATCTCTTTATCCCTCCCTCTCTCCTCCCCTCTTTCAAGTCCCCTCTCTTTTCCTTCCTCTATGTCACTTTCTTTCCTACCTCCCTCTCTCTTCCCCCGCCTCTCTCTCTCTCTCTCTCCCCTACAATCCTCTCTCTTCCTCCATCACTCTCCTCCTCTCTCTCATCCTTCTGCTATCTCCCTTTCTCTCCCACCTCCCTCTATTCCCCCCCCCCTTCTCTCTCTCTCTCTCTCTCTCTCTCTCTCTTTTCTATTCAACCCCCTCTCTGTCTCTCTCTCCCCTCCAATTCTCTGTCTTCTCCCATCACTATATCTCTCTCACCAACTATGTTACTATATTCGTCCCTTTCTCCTTCCCTCTCCTTCTTTCCCCCCTTCTCTCCATCACTCCTTCTATGTCTCTTTATCTCACCCCTAAACATACACACTCTCTGTCCATCTCTCCCTTTTCACTCCCTCTCCCTCCACTTCTCACTCTCTGTGTATTTCTTCTTCCCTCCCTCTCTCCCCCCAAAACTCCATCTCTCTATCCCTCGCTCTCTCCTCCTCCTCTTAGCCTTCCTCTCTCTCACTTTCTCTCCTACTTCCCTCTCCATCCCCCTTTCTCTCTCTCTCTCTCTCTCTCCACCCTCCAATCCTCTCTCCTTATCCCTACATCTCTCCTTATCTCTCTCCCACCTCCATCTTTATGTCTCCCTCTCCCTCTCTTACCTTTCTCTACCTATCTCACTCCTCTCCCTCTCTCTCTCTCTTCATTCCTCCTCTCCTATGTCCTTCAGTTTATCTCCATCTCTCCCTTGTCACTCCCCCTATTTCTCCACCTCTATCATATGTCTTTATTATTCTCTCGCATATATATCTATAGTTAATATATATTATAATATAACAAATTTAATATTGTATTAATCCACCCATCCCCATGGGGTGGCAGCTTGTTGGTGATTGAGTGTTATGTTAAGGCACTCGTTTGTAAAGGTCACTGGTTCAAACCCCGTGCGGAGCCTGTTAGGCATAAGCCTGTGAAAAAATGTCGTTTATTGTTGGCAGGGAATGATGCCAGCCAGGGGGTTTTCATTGGCAACAACACGATGTAACACGATGTGATCTTGGGTGGCAGCTATGATTGTATGGTACTCTTTACCAGTTTCCCTCCTGACATCAAATATATATATATAGTATTAATCCAAAGTTATTAAATTTAATAATATTAATATTATAATATATTAATATGAATATTAGATTTAATAATAATAATGATATTTTAATATTAATGTTAGGTTTAATACTATTTTTTTGCATGGTATTAATAATAATTTGGTGGATAGTATTCGACCCATAGAGTTGCTATATAATTAGATGTTGATTTCTAATCCTATGTGATATATTTTTATTTATTTAGATTACCTCTTTATACTTCTTTTATATGTATTTATTTACCATATCTCTTTTATAAATATGGTATTTGACCCACAATATTAATAATAATTTTTTCCATGTTATTTGGCCCATAGGCTTCACCTAAATAAATCTTATTTTTTGAGTTTTTGGAAATATAAAGAGGTTTATGGAGTAAATATAAAAAATAAATTTTATTTATTTACCATTCCTCTAGTTTATTTATATTTTTATTTATTTACCATACTTCCACTAAGTATAAAAAGAAGTTTTATTGATTTACCATACCTCTAGTTTATTTGTATTTTTATTTATTAACTATATGTCTTTTTTGAGTGCTCCTAAACTTTTTCATATTTTAAATTTATATTGTCAAAAATTATTTTTAATGGGTTTTTAATTGTTTATTTATATTGTTGTTTAAGCCGACATTATTTAGATTTTATCATTTATTTTTTTAGTTTATTTTTATTTTGGCTTCCCACATAATTACACATTGGGGTCACACTGGGTTGTGGAATGCGCCTCTCGGCCCAAAATAGAAGTTTAGATTTAAAAAAAAAAAAAAACATTTCATTTTCTTTTAACTTCACTATTTTAAAAGAAAACATTTAAAATACAATTATAATATTTAGAATGAAAGGAAAAAATAAAATATCTTTAAAATAATTAATTATGACCTTAAAGTAAATTATATTTTGTATACTATGTATGTATTGCAAGTGAATAATAAGCGAAGGGGCAAATAAATTTCATTCTTTATTATGTACAAGTTGTAAGTTTTTCATTCTTTATTTTGTAAAAGTAAGTTTGTATGCTTGGTTTTGAAGGTGAATGTGGAATTATTTTGAAATTTCTAGATTGCTTATAGTTGAGAACAATACTAAGTGCAACACACTTTGTCCAACTACTAAAAAATCATGTGAAGTTCAAGTAATAACCACCCACAGAGACTTCACTCAATGAACCTCTAAACTATTGTGTGCATTCGTGGCATATTAAAAAATACCCTTAATTTGACTACAAATTGGAAAATACCCCTAAAAACCACATTATTTAACCCCCTACCAATACGAACCCAATACACCTTCCTAATTCAAAAAACCCCTACTTTCACTAGATATTGTAGGTATCCATTTTTCCCTTAACATTTTTTATACCCTTTTATATTTTTTCATTAAATTTGAGATCCATTTTGTTACACTTGCCAATATAAAAACCCTTTACCCCTTATATATCCCCCAATATATATTGTCATTTTTTCCTCTATATCCCCCAATATGAACCCACGTGGTATGGTATTGCTCCCCTAGTTAAGCCCCTGTGTAACCACCCCTTTGATTAATAATCTCATGCAACCCAACAATATTCATTATAAGGTGGTTTGTCTATTCCAGTAATGAAGGACAATGACACTCAAAAATATTTTATTACTTATTATATAATGCTTACCATTATCATTTGGATTCTAGCATCACGATTATATATGAAATATCATATAACATATATCATCATACTTTATTTATAACTAGGGCTCATTTGAAAATGTGGTACATTTATTCATACAATGTCTTTTCTCTATTGTGACCTAGGATAGAGTATTACCAAGCATTAAAATCAATACAAATTGGTACTACTGAAGCACTGTTTCATGCAGTGCTACCTATAAATCACACTACATTTATCTACATGTCTTACTAAAGTTCTACTTTGTTCCCTGGAGTACTTTATTTCATGCAGTGCTACCTGTAAGTGACTCTACATTCATCTACATTTTTATCTACATGTCTTTGTCTTTCCCCTTTAGTGCAAATACTAATTATATAATCTGTGATCACATCACTATCTCGTAAGCATAAGAAGAAGGTGCACTATCTCGTAGGCATGAGAAGGAGGTGCATGCCTCACTAAGTTTCTTCGAAAAACAAAACCAATATTATATTTGGGAAATTGCACTTGCTCTGAATGTTTCTTCTTCACTCATAACTTTCTACACTTGCTTTCCTGAGTGAACCAATTGGTGTAATCAATTACCATCTTAGAAGCATCATGTATGTTTGTTACCCACCAAAGATTTGGTGTAGTTATTTTAAAGCTAAGGCTCTGCAAAGTATTACTACTACGGTTCAATCATTAATACATCTCCAAGTCAAGATAATAGTGTTGAATGTTAAATATGAAAACATTTTACAATTATAGGATATAAGATGGTCAGTGATTATGAGGACAACATTTATTGTATAAAAATAATTTTTATCTTGATGTACTGGAGTAGAGTTCGGAATTCTTTTAATCTAGATATGTCGCGTGACAATTTTACATAATTGTTGGAAATTAATTCCAACTGCCGCAGAGTAGAAGAAGGACGAAACTTAATTTTGATGGGAAACTCGAAAGATAACAGCAGCGACAAAGTCTTGTTGGGAATCTATAAGCAACATCCTGCATTTAAATTTATGCACCCTCCTGTACTTATCCTTACACCTACCAGTCATAAACTCTCCGCCAACCACACTTAATTCCTCCAACTCCATTTTTGTGGCATCCAATGTGATCTAAGAGGGTCGAAGTCAACCCACCAGAGGAGGTGACATCATCACTCCTCCGGACCAATCACAACAGTTCCGTGGGGCAAAGAAACGGGCTTTTGCATAATATTTGAACTTCATGAAATGCATAAGGTTAAAAGTTGTTATATTCACCGCAATATATGTTTTATTTTTTTGTTTTAAACTTATGTTATAAATATTTAATAATATATATTGTAAATGTCTTATATTTACAATATAAATAAATATTATATATTTACAATATATATAAATATTGTAATGAAACGTGAAATGAAATATATGTCATGCGCATTGACTATGTATGCAATATATGCTCGAAGGCAGAAATTTTTTTACAGAGAGCAATAGACTGTGTATTGAAGACAGAGAGCAGTGTGTGCGAAAAAACAGTGTGGAACACAGAGAGCAAGAGCGGTGCATGTGTAGCTGCTAGAAGTTTTTTTTTGTTGTGAATCTAGAACACTATAGTTCTGAGGAATTTCATTTTGTAATAGTTCAAGTTTTTAATGAAATTTAATTTATACTTCATCTCTCTGTGTGCACAATTTTATTGCTATATTCTCTGTGTTAGAAGATGAACTTTTATTTCCTCTCTATTGTTCGGAATATTTAGAAATTCCAACATGGTATCAGAGCTAGTCTAGGCTCTTTTAATTTGCCAAAGAAGCTGAAGGAAGGAGTTTTTGTTGAAGCTTTTGACCAGCAGAGTGAAAGTTCATCAAGGCAAGGTATTTACCAAATAGAGTTTTGTGTTTGTTTTAAAAAGTGCAGTCCAGAGAAGTCTTTTAGAGACAGAGTTTATTTCTTAGCAGAGAGACAATTTGTTTAAAAAATACAGTTAAATTTTTAGCATAGTTCAGAATTTTAGCTATGGCAGGAGCCAACACAAGCACGAGTATGAGAAATACTCAACTCCCATAGTTCAATGGGAAGAAATATGACTATTGGGCAATCATAATGAGAGCCATGTTTGCCTCTCAAGATTTATGGGAGCTAGTTGAATATGGTTTAGAAGATATGAACAAGCATATAATACCTTAACATAGGCAGAAAAGGATTTGTTGAAGAGTAATAGGAAGAAGGACTCAAAATCCCTCTTTTATCTATATCAGACAGTGCATGAAAGGATATTTCCAAGAATTGCAGCAGCAAAGAAGTCCAAGGATGCATGGGATACCCTCCAGAATTCCTACCAAGGTATGGACAAAGTAAAGACAACAAATATTCAATTAATGAAAAGATATTTTGAAGTCATTTTCATGAAAGAGTCTGATACAATAGACTCATTCTTCACATTGTTGATTGGGTTGGTTACCCAAATGAGATCTCATGGAGAGACAGTAGAAGAAAGAAGAATAGTGGAGAAAGTATTGAGGCACTTACCCTCAAGGTTTGATGTAATAGTAACAACCATTGAAGAGACAAAGAATCTCTCACTGTTTACTGTTGATGAACTTCATGCATCATTGATGACACATGAACAAATATTGAGAAGAATAACAAACTCATCTTTGGGACATGCCTTCAAGACCCAAATTTCCTTTGGAAGAGGAAGAGGTCAACGCAAAGGACTCTATAGAGGAAAAGGAAGAGGCAGAAGCCAAAACAGAGAAAGAAACAGCCCTGAAAATACAAGTGGAAGGGGAAACAATCAAAGTCAGAATCAAAGCCAAGGCAGCAGCCAACAAGGTGGACAAAATCAAGAACATGGATAAAGGTATGATAAATCCCAAGTCCAATGTCATTACTATAAGAAGTATGACCATTATGCCAATGAATGTAGGAAGAAACAGAGTGACATGGGTAGCAGACCCAGTGATAAATTTATTAAAGAAAATATCAGTCAAGAGAAATTATTTTTAGCTAGTAATATGGCTGAAGGGAAAAATGAAGATATATGGTTTCTAGAATCAGGATGTAGCAACCATATGACTAGAAACATTTTTATGTTTTCCATGATTGATGAAAATGTAAATTCTCGAGTCACATTGGGGACAAACAGTAAGGTCTCTGTCATGGAGAAAGCTAGAGTAAGTGGTTTGACAAAGAAAGGAGAAATGAGATCCATACCAAATGTATATTATGTGTCTGGTATGAAGTGTAACCTTTTGAGCATTGGACAGATCATTCAGAAAGGCTACAATTTTTTCTTTGAATATGATGTATGTACCATCATGGACATACCACCAAGAAAGCAAAGGATTGCACAAGTGAAGATGACAAGAAACAGAATGTTTCCTTTCAAGATGAGAGCAGATTTGAAGAAATGAGCTGCAATGACAACAGTGACACAAAAGACATTCCAAAGAGAAGAAAATGATGAAAACTGGTTATGGCATTTGAGATTTGGACATCTCAACTTTGGATGTCTGAATTTGTTACACAAAAAAGGAATAGTAAAGGAATTACCATTGATTTAAGAGATAGACAACCTATGTGAATGTTGCATCTTGGGAAAACAACACAGAGAAGGCTTTCGATCAGGAAAGAGCATCAGGGCAAAGGCACCCTTAGAAATAGACCATTCTGATTTGTGTGGACCAATGAAAACACCATCATTAGCAGACAACCACTATATGCTGACATTTATTGATGATTACACAAGAAAAACTTGGGTTTATTTCTTTACAGTGAAGAGTGAAGTGTTTGAGAAATTCTGCCACTTTAAAGCTCTTGTAGATAATTAAAGTGGGCATCATATTAAATTTCTCAGAAAAAATAGAGGAGGAGAATATATCTCAAAATATTTTTTGCGTTTTTGCAGATAAAATGGGATACACAAGCAATTTACAGCAAGGTACACACAACAATAAAATGGAGTTGATGAAAGGAAAAATAGAACCATCATGAACATGGTAAGAAGTATGTTGAAGGCAAAACATTTTCCAAATGGATATTGGGTTGAAGCTGTACATTGTGCATCATATGTTTCGAATAGATTCCCAAAAGGAGTGTAATGAACAAAGTTTCGAAAGAAGCGTGGAGTGGCATGAAACAACATGTCACCCACATGAGAGTTTTCGGTCATGCGGCTTATGCACACATTCCAGATTAGCTGAGAAATAAGTTGGATAGTAAGGGGGAGAAGTGCATTTTTTTGGATACAATTAAGAATCCAAGGCATACAGACTGCATAACTCATCTACCAAGAATTTTATGATAAGCAGAGATGTACAATTTATTGAAGAAGAAGCTTGGAATGAAAGCATTGAGGAAACAGTGAATGTAAAAAGTTGTTTGTCTCATAATGAAGATGAGGAAGAAATGGTTGAAAGACATCCCTGATTAGTAGCACCACCTCCACCAACATAAGGACAACAAGGTACATCATAAGCAAGTATGAGAATACCCTTGAGAAGTGATAATAGTGCTTCTCCACGCACATCACAAGGAGCAGATTTGAGTGCTTTTATAAGCACAAGTTCAACAAGTGAAAGAGGAACCAAGTTCATAAGTCTGAATGAAATTTATGAGCAAGAAGAAAGTATGAACTCTTTATTTGCATTATATTATCATGTAAAATTCCTATTCATTTTGAAGAATCAGTAAAAGATAAGAAATGGATAGATGCTATGGATGAAGAGATAAATGCAATAGAGAAGAACAAGACATGGAAATTGGTTGATCCCCCAAAAGGTAAAGAAGTAATTGGAGTGAAATGGGTTTATAAAACCAAAAGCAATGTTGATGGTAAGATTGAAAGGCACAAGGCCAGACTTGTTGTCAAAGTCTATAAGCAGCAATAAGGAAGAGATTATGAAGAAAAATTTGCACCAGTTGCAAGAATGGAAATAGTAAGAGCAGTGTTGTCCATAGCAGCAACACAAGTGGAAAGTTTACTAAAAGAATGTTAGATCAACATTTCTAAATGGAGTATTGATGGAAGAGGTATATGTTGAACAACCTTTGGGCTATGAAAAAGAAGGCCAAGAGCACAAGGTATGCAAATTGAAGAAGGCTCTGTATGAGCTAAAACAAGCACCAAGAGCATGGTACAATAGGATAGATGTCTATCTACTAGAAAATGGGTTTGAGAAATGTGAAGGAGAACCCCCATTATACATCAAAGAAAAATATGGTAAGATGCTCTTTGTTGTTTTGTATGTTGATGATGTTATATTCACAGGTAATGATGCTTACCTCATTGAGAATTTTAAGACAGACATGAAAGAAGAGTTTGAAGTGACTGATATGGGATTGCTGAGATACTTCTTAGGAATAGAAGTAGAGAAAAATGAAAAAAAAAAAATTATTTCTCAAGAAAAACATGTTAAAGAAGTTTTGGAAATATTTAACATGCAGGATTGCAAGGCAACAATTACTCCTACAATGATGAGATTGAAATTAAGGAAAGAAGACAGCAACAAAGATTTTGATCCAAGTTTTTATAAGAGTATAGTTGGCAGCGTTATGTATTTGATTGCAACTAGGCGTGATATTATGCATGTTGTGAGTTTAATTTCCAGATTTATGGAAAGGCCAAAGGAGGCACATTTGCAAGCAGAAAAGAGAATCCTGAGGTATGTGAAAGGAACAAAGAAGTATGGTATTTTATACACCACTTCAGAAAATTCTGAATTGATTGGATATACTGACAGTAATTGCGCTGGAAGTATAGATGATCGGAAAAGCACCCGTGGATATGTTTTTCATATGGGAATAGGAGTCATTTCATGGCCTTTAAAGAAGCAACCAATTGTGGCTTTATCAACAGAAGAGACAGAGTATGTGGCAGCTACAGCAGCAACATGTCAAGCAGTATGGATGAGGAGAATGTTAAGAACTTTGTGTCACGAACAGGTAAAAGACACAACAATTTATTGTGATAATAGCTCAGCTATAGCTTTATCCAAGAATTCAGTGTTTCATAAGAGAAAGAAACACATTGATGCAAAGTGTAACTACATCAAATAATTAGTGAACAATGGAGAAATTGTTTTGCAACATTGTAGAACTGAAGAGAACTTTGCTAATATACTAACAAAACCATTGGGGCAGAAAAGTTTTAGCTATCTCAGAAAATGTCTGGGCATGGAAGAGAACAATAGTTGTAATTAAGGGGGAGTGTTGGAAATTAGTTCCAACTTCCGCAGAGCAGAAGAAGGATGAAACTCAATTTTGATCGGAAATTCGAAAGACAGCAACAACGGCAAAGTCTTGTTTGGAATCTACATGCAACCTCCTACATTTAAATTTCTGCACCCTCGCATACTTCTCCTTACACCTACGAGTCATAAACTCTCCACCAACCACACTTAATTCCTCCAGCTCCATTCCAGCGACATCCAACGTGATCTAAGAGAGTCGAAGTCAACCCACCAGAGGAGGTGACATCATCACTCCTTTGGACCAATCACAACAGTTCCATGGGGCAAAGAAACGGGCTTTTGCATAATATTTGAACTCCACAGAATGTATAAGGTTTAAAGTTTTTATATTCGCCATGATATATGTTTTATTTATTTTTTATTGTAAACTTAGGTTATAAATATTTTATAATATATATTGTAAATATATTATATTTACAATATATATAAATATTGTAATGAAACGTGAAATGAAATGTATGACGTGCGCATTGACTGTGTATGCAATATATGCCCGAAGGCAGAAGAAAAAGTTAGAGAGAGAAATAGATTGTGTATTGAAGACAGAGAGCAATAGATTGTGTATTGAAGACAGAGAGCAGTGTGTGTGAAAAAACATTGTGTGGAAGACAAAGAGCAACCCTGCGTGTGTAGCAGCCATAAGTTATTTTGTTGTTGTGAATCCAGAACACCATAGTTCTGAGAATATCATTTTGTAACAGTTCAAGTTTTTAATGAAATAGAATTTATACTTCATCTGTTTGTGTGCACAATTTTATTGATATCTTCTCTATGTTAGAAGAGGAACTTTTATTTCCTCTCTGTTGTTCAGAATATTCAGAAATTCCAAAAATAATATCTTATATAACAAATTATTTCTTTTTGGAGGTTATAACAATTTATTTTTTTAAGCTATTTCTGAGATTAGTCTCTTCAGAATTGTTCTTCATGAGAATATTATTTCAGAAATTTGAACTGTCAAGGTTGTATACAGTATCAGTCAAGGTCAATAGGTCAATGTTATTAGTAGGCATGAATTTTATTTTTTATTATAGATTTCTAAAATATTTGGAAACTTGTGAAGAAAAGATTAAATTCTGTCAAAGTTATATTTAGTATTGGTTAAAGTTTTTTTTTTTTTTCTAAGTTAGAGTAATCTATTAACAGAGGGAAATATAGTACATCAGTGCCTACGAGGAGGCAATTCGAACAGACCGAGACTAGTTTATGGCTGCCCTTCTGGAGGGAAACCAGCCTGAGGAACCTTCAACAGAAAAAATCCCACGCAGGGGATCGGACCTGGGTAGCTTTGACTGAAAACTGAAAACATATACATTATATAGCAGATTATCTGGACCATGACAAAACTGGACCACTGTAATAACTAAGACTGGTCGCTGACAAAAAGGGACCAAAACTGTAGGAAACATAAGAACAGCATGACAATCCCTCAGAGAGGGCAGAGCAAAAACCTGAGAGACAAGAAAAAAGGTCGAGTTATTCATCCGGAGCGACCTCCTCAACCCTGCAACCGAAGTCAGCTGGAGCGCCTTGGGCGTGAGAGCGTTCAGCATTGGGAAGGACCTCAGAAGGCGTTTCCGTCTGAAGGGGTGGACCAAGAGCCGAATCCTCTGGCATTACCTCCCTGCGCGCGCTAGTCTGAACCCTCGTGTCAAGCCGCCCAGCTGCCGGGTTGGCGCCATCGACAGGAGCTTCCGGAGGGATATCAGGCGAGGGCTCTTCCATGAAAACAACAGAGATGGCGACTGTAACTCTAGGTCGATTGAGGGTGCAATCGAACGAAAAGAGAGCTGTGTGAGACTGAGCGGGCATCGCATCCCCAGAGGGAGAGTCGAGCCTTCGTCCAGAGCGCAATTGGCGGCCATGGAAGATATTGTCAGAGGGAAAAGAGATAGCAGACGGAGAAGTGGAAGAGGAGGGTGAGCGCCTCCTGGCGGAGCGAGAGGCGCCCCTCCTGCAACGCATTCTGTGCCTCAGTCGGGGCATGCTTGCAGCAGAGATAGAGCTGAAACGCTGGAACGAAGTCGAGCTAACCAGGGTCGGCTCTGGAGGAATGCTCAGGACCAACGATGCAGAATTGCAAGAACCAGCAATGGAGATGTGAAGACTATCGTCAGGCTTCAGACAGCAAGTTTGGCGGCTCCTCTTCCCTGTGGTGGTGCGCTTGTTGGCGCAGTCCTCAACCGAATTACACAGCGAAATCCTCGGCGTGGGATCCATCTCATATAGCCCCATGTTCCTGCAGCCAACAACCTTCTGCAATGAATGAGCAATCTGGTTAACCTGGTGCGAATCGCCTTTGCGGCGTTCGAAAATACCTCGTTCATCAGAATTCATGTCGAGAGGCTTCACCATTATGATTGTCATAATGAGCGATCAGGTGGTATTTACTGCGAGCAGGTGGTCGCGGATGGGTTGGCAGGTGTCCTCCCATCCTAACGACCTCTGTCCCATCGCCCTTATGCACATTGCTGTCACCCGCATCCAGGGTAGTATTGGTTAAAGTTATTAGTATGTATGAATTATATTTTTTTTTATTATAGATTTTTAAAAAAATTTGAAACTTGTGAAGAAAAGAGTAAATTTTTTTATTTTTGATAATCAAATTCTAGAATATTCTCAAAATATGTAATCTACATAAAATATCTGACTTTTCTAACGAAATAAAACCTAGCAATTATGTGTAATTTTTTTTTTTCCACCAGCTTTAATATTAATCTCCAGAAAATGATATATTACTCAACTGTAAAACGCTGCTATCAAGATCATACATTAACTAAATATAAACTCAAAATGCTGCTATCAAGATCATACAGGAGTAAAAAAAAAAATCAAATCATAAAAGAGTAAATACCGACACACTAGACCGTCACACTCATTCCACTATAGATATCAACAGACTAAACTATCATACTCATTCCATTGCAGAGACCATCACATTCATTCCACTGATGAAAATGAGTGAATAGTCAAATCGCTAAAATATTTAAAAATGTAGAAACTACATGAAAATACCATTAAAACCTAAACCCCAACACCAGCAAAGAGAATTTTTAAATTCAAATCACACCGCCACCCGTGACCCTTTCTATCCCTCCTCTAACTAAAACTATATCTGAGGAAAGGGAAAGCCCTTGCATCCCTCCTACAACAAAAGCTAAATACGGGAAAAATGGTTCTAACAATTAACTTTAATTAAGAAAGAAATGAGTAACAACCACCTTCAATTAACCAAAAAAAAAAAAGCAGTGGCAACAACTAACTTCAATTAAGAAAGAAAAACTTAGTGGTATAGTGTCGTTTGAAATCAAATTAGTTCCGGCAGGAAGACGAAGAGAAAGTACAGTTGTGGAAATGGAATGTTGCCTCCTCTTCCCCATTGAAATGGAATGTAATCACAGAAATTAGTGAAATGGACACTCACACCCGGCTTACCACCGAAATCCGTCCACTCGAGTTGGAAGGCATATAATTTTGTAACTAAACTTCAATTATTTTAGTTTTTAGTTTTTTAATTATTTTTAGGTTTGGGATGTAATTAATACAAATTAAATCACAATTTCTTTTGAAATTAGAAATTACTTCAATCTAATTTGAATCATTTTTATATAAAAAATTAAAATTTTAATTCCAATTCCAATTTAATTTAAATTGAATCATTTTTATATTAAAAAAATAAAATTTTAATTTTAATATAAAATTAATTTTAGTGAGTAATTATAAACATATATTTTGCTTCTAGAGTATGTCCTAAAACTATTTATATTAGGCTAAGATCCACTCTCAATATTCAGAGACCCGTAGGATGTAAGAGTAGTTAATATGGTAATTATAGGTGGCATGATTCCAAATAGTTACTAGTGATGGGTGCATTGACTAATCCCAAGGCATTGTATGTGACATGATTCTCTTCCTTCTCATAATGGAGATATGTATTTTGCTTCTAAAGTATGCACTAAAACTGTTTAAAATGGTTAATATTTGGCTAAAATCTCTGCCCAAGACCTAGCCTAAGACTCAAAAACATGTATGGCTAACATCTTGGCCTGATCTTAGCCCAAGACCCAGAGACATGTAGGAGTAGTTAAACTCTTCTCCTTAATGACCACAACTCAGGTAATTATAGGTGGCATGATTCTCTTCCTCCTAATAATGGTGAGCTCCAAATAGCGGAGTAGTTAAACTCTGCTCCTTAATGACCACAACTCGGGTAATTATAGGTGGCATGATTCTCTTCCTCCTAATAATGGTGAGCTCCAAATAGCTACCAATGATGGGTGCATTGACTAATCCCAACCCAGAGACAATTATAACTATCACTAGTTGAATTGGCTAATCCTAAGGTAGTGATAATTATAACTATAACTTGTTGATAGTTATGAACTAGTGATAGTTATAACAATCATTGGTTGATAGTTATGAACTAGTGATCCTGTATTGACTAATCCCAAGGCATTGATAGTTATACTGTGAAGTTATAACTATAACTATCACTAGTTGATAGTTATGAACTAGTGATGCCTGCATTGACTAATCCCAATGATAATTATCCCATTACTAGTTTGACTAGTGATGCTTGCATTGACTAATCCCAAGGTAGTGATAGTTATAACTGCTTGATAGTTATGAACTAATGATGGTTGATAGTTATGAACTAGTGATGTCTACATTGATTAATCTCAATCCCAATATTGACTAATCCCAAGCCCAAGGCAATGATAGTTATCCCATTGCTAGTTTGACTAATCCCAATCCCAAGGCTAGCAATGGGATACCTATCACTACCTTGGGATTGGGATTGGGATTGAGAATAGTCAATTCCAATCAGTTGACTAATCCCAATCCCAATCAATTGACTAAGTTATCCTATTGCTATTTTGACTAATCTCAATCCCAACATTGACTAATCCCAAGGCAATGATAGTTATACCATTCCCACTTTGAAAAAGAATTATGATATTGCTACATTGACAAAGAATTATGATATTGATAGTTTGACAAAGAATTATAATATCCAATTGCTAGTTTGAAAAAGAATTACGATATTATGATATTGATAGATTTCATAATTATAATATCCCATTTCTAATTTAAAAAATAATTAGAATTATAATATCCCATTGCGAGTGTAACAAATAGTTATGATATAATTGATAGTTTAACAAAGAATGATCATATTGATAGATTTAGGAATTATAATATCCAATTGCTAAATTGACAATGAAATATGATATTGATAGTTTAACAAAGAATTATGATATTGACCCAAAAAAAAATTATGATATTGATAGATTTGGGAATTATAATATCTAATTGCTAGCCTGACACATAATTATGATATAGATAAATTTCGGAATTATAATATCCAATTGTTAGTTTGACAAAAAATTATGATATTTTATGATATTGATGGATTTAAGAAATATACTAGCAATTGCACCACATGTTGCAAAAGAAACGCCGTAAGGAAATAGCATAGGAAAGAGTAGCTTAGAAGAAATAAGATGTTGCAGAAAAGGAGCCATGTAGAGGAATGAAAATCAAAATTTTCTTCCATGGAAAGAGGTAGTGAAATCTGAATGCAATACTGCTTCCTTGAGCATTAGAAATCATGAGGCATATGTTGAAGTTAAGTTAAATACCCTGTCTCATCATGCCAACATGAATGCCTCATGAATGAAGAAATAAAGAAATAGAAAGTGATTTTCTACCTTCAAAATCAAAGATGTTTTGGTGCAGTTCCTCCATATTTAATCTTGATCAATTCCTATTGAGTCACCTATGTATTATTTTCTTCATGATATTTGAAAATTTTCAAAATATCACATTATTCTTTACCACTTTTGTCCCTCATGTGTGCCATGTTCATGTTCTTGTTGAAGTTAAGTTAAATACCTTGTCTGATCATGCCAACATGAATGCCTCATGAATAAAGAAATAGAACGTGAATTTCTACCTTCAAAATCAAAGATGTTTTGGTGCAATTCCTCCACATTTAATCTTGAATTTCCTTCATGATCTTTGAAAATATTAAAAATATCACATTGTTCTGTACCACTGTTGTCCCTAGTGTCTGCCATGTTCTTGTTTTTTCAGTATGGCTTATATGAAGTTGTTTTTTTTGTTCTTTGTGCAGAGTAAAAAATGTATGGAGAGGTGGCTTTCATCACTTCAAGATCAGTAAAAATAAGGTGATTGAGAAAATAGCTCCAATAATGAGAGAGATTTGGTAGTATTTATGGAATTGGCGAACCTGTCTTGTTCCGTGGTGTTGGCTAGTAGACATAGCTTTCTTGATGTTGTGTATAAATTAATTTTTATTTATCTTATATTACATTTAACATTCACCGCACACTTTCCATCACATTTGTAGAGAAAATTATAACATAGTATCACACTTTTCTTATCAGAGGTAAATTCTCCTAATTATGCAACAACGATGAATTTCATCCCAGTAATAGAGAAAACAACTCCAACACATTTGTAGAGAAAATTGTAACACAGTATCACACTTTTCTTATCATATCAAAATGCTCCTATATGCAACATTTTTATTGAGAAAACAACTCTAGCACTGAGAGAGGTTTGGAATCAACTATTTAATTACTGAACATGTGTGTGCTGCTCTATGGTGTTGGATATTGGGCATAGCTTTCTTGATGTATTTGAATGTAGCTTATAAGGCACATTTTTCATCACATTTGTTGAGAAAATTACAATAGATTATCATGTTTTTCTTATCATATCTAAATGGTCCTATATGAAACAACTAATTTGGGCCTCATAGTTTAAATTTGTGCAAGGAGGAGGAGAGGAGGACTCTGAAGGTGCAAGATAGAATATGAAGGGAAAGAAGAATCTTGTTTAGGACTTGAGATAGACTCATTCTCTGCACATCTAGAGTAAAGCTCAATAAAACAAAACTCACCAATCATCATAGGAGTTTACGTGAAAGCAATGTCTTGGGCAGTGAGGATTGTGAGCGCCTCGAGTATACTTTATAAAATGAAAAGAGATCAAATAATCATAGAAGCATTGTGAAAGAAATGGTGTTTGGGTAGTGAGAATTTACTGTTACCAGGAAACTATAAAAGAAAAATGATTGGATAATGATGGAGTCAACTCAAACATAAACTCCATGGACTAATGATTAACACCCAGAAGAATCTGTAACAACAAAGTGATGGAATTCGTAACAGCCAGAGGAATTTCCAACCATGCAGGGATGGAAATCACTTAAACTCTGTCATAAATCAGACCTGAGGCCTTTCGAGATAAGCCCAGTATTCTGGCGCAGTTGTGCATATTAAAAACAATATTGTGGCATTTTCCTTACTGTTACTTTATCCTATTCTAATCTAGCTTTTGTCCAATTAAGAATTATTAAAGAGAAATCACATTGGGTGCAATCACTAATGGGAGACAAACTATGAAGAATCTAACCTAAAAAAAAGGTACACTCAACATGAAAACTATGGTTGCGAGAACAGGATAGCGGAAAATTTATTTCATCCTCCACCAGTTGTAAATACTTCTGTGATGTCTAAGGAGCAATGGCAGGTTTATCTAGTGTGCAACATGCATAATATAATATTAGAAAAATCAAACTTACATCCACAACCACCCTTAGTCTGTGCATCAATGTCAGTTCCACTTTCAAGTAATTCATTCATCACGTTCAAATGCCTACCAGCAACAGCAAGATGTATAGGGCGAGGGAAGAGGGCGAGGGATGGCGTGTGGAAGAGCATCCCCAGACGACATTGGATGGCGAGCACATCCAGGTTAGTGATGTCATGGTTGTGGAGGAAGACGGAATCAATGGCTGTTTCCAAAGCCTATTCATTGCTCTCAACAATGTCACTCGGCCCTATTACACCCACCACCATTCCATTCTATATGTCTACAGACACCCCTGCTCGAAACTGTGACGCAACGTCATTTGGTAATCCAGATATGCAACTATTAAGAGCCAACAAAACAATGGATGGTTGGACGGTTACTGAAAAACAAAACAGTCGATGATTCTTGAATGAAGGACGGTTACAAAAATCGCAGAAATCGCGGCAACTGTCACAAATTAAAAATCAACGGTTAATAATATCTCAATCGTCTAACAAAAATCAAATGGCACATATTATGACACGAAGGCAAGCAGGAAAGTTGTTTTCAAATAAATACGCCTTACGACGTAAATATCTCATTTCTAGTTTGACAAAAATTTATGATATTGATAGTTTTGGAATTATAATATGCAATTGCTAGTTTGACAAAACATTATGATATTGATAGTTTGACAAAGAATTATGATATTGACAAAAAAATTATGATATTAATAATTTGACAAAGAATTATGATATTGATAGATTTAGGAATTATAATATCCAATTTCTAGTTTGACAAAGAATTATGATATTGACAAAGCATTATGATATTGATAGATTTCAGAATTATAATATCCTAAAAAATTATGATATTGATAGATTTCAGAATTATAATATCCCATTGCTAGTCTGACAAAGAATTATGATATTGATAGATTTCGGAATTACAATATTCCAAAGAATTATGATATTGATAGATTTCAGAATTATAATATCCCATTGCTAGTTGTCAATGATATTGATAGATTTCAGAATTAAAATATCTCAAAGAAATATCAATATGATATTGATAGATTTCAAAATTATAATAATCCCAAAGCAATATGATATTGATAGATTTCAGAATTATTGAGCCGAGAGGTGCATTCTACAGCCCAGTATGACCCCGATGTGTAAGTATGTCCGAAGCCAAAAAAAATGTCGGCTTGAACAATAGCTTACATAAACATATAAATGAACAATTAAAAATTTATTAAAAATAAATTTAAACGATATAAATAAACCGTAGGTATGGTAAATAAATAAAACCTCTTTTTATATTCCTCACGAGGTATGGTAAATAAATAAAAATATAAATAAACTAGAAGTATGGTAAATAAATAAAACCGATTTTTATATTTACTCAAGAAACCACTTTATATTTACAAAAACTCAAAAACAGGTTTTATTTAGGTGAAGCCTATGGGACAAATTATTATTAATACCATGGGCCAAATACCATGGGACAAATTATTAATAATACCATGGGTAAATACCATGGGCCAAATAATATATTTATAAAATAGGTATGGTAAATAAGTAAATATAAAAGAGGTATAAAGAGGTAAGGTAAATAAATAAAAATATATCAAATACGATTAGAATTCAAGATCTAATTATATATGAAGTATAAGGGTCAAATACCATGGACCGAATCATTATTAATACCATGCAAAAAAAAACATTATTAACCCTAACATTAATATTAAAATATTAATATTATTAAATTTAATATGTTTAGATTAATAGAATATTAAATTTATTATATTGTAATATATATTAATATATCATGATATATGATACAGGTGGAGAAATAGGGGGAGTGACAAGGGAGATATGGAGATAAATTGAAGGAGAAGGGAGAATAGGAATGAAGAGAGAGAGAGAGAGTGAGAGAGAGTTAGAGAAGGGTAAGAGAGGGAGAGGGAGACATAAAGATGGAGGTGGGAGAGAGATAAGGAGAGAGGGAGGGAGAATGAGAGAGGATTTGAGGGTAGAGAGTGAGAGAGAGAGAAAGAAGGGGGAAGGGAGAGGGAGGTAGGAGAGAAAGGGAGAGAGAGAAAGGATGAGAGGTGGAGGAGAGAAGGAGAGATAGAGAGAACGAGTTGGAGGTGGAGCGAGGAAAGGAAGAAGAAATACATAGAGAGGGAGTGACAAGGGAGAGATGGAGAGAATGTGTGTATGCTTATGGGTGGGATAAAGATACATAGGAGTGAAGGAGACAAGGGGGAGAGAAGGAGAAAGGAGGAGTGATGGAGACAAGGGGGGAGAGAAGGATAAAGGGATAGAAATAGTAAGATAGTTGGAGAGTGAGATAGAATTATGGGGGAAGAGAGAGGATTGGAGGACAGAGAGAGAGAGAAAGAAAGAGAGCTAGGGGGTCAAATAGAAGGAGGTGAGAGAGGAATGATGAGAGAGAGGAAGAGAGTGATGGGGGAAGAGAGGGTTGTAGGAGAGAGAGAGAGAGAGATGGGGGAAGTTAAAGGGAGGTAGGAGATAAAGGGGGAGAGAGGAAGGAAAAGGGAGGGGACTTGAAAGAGAGGAGGAGAGAGGGAGGGATAGAAATATGGATTTGGAGGGGGAGAGAGGGAGGGATTGAGAGATGGAGAGAGAGAGAGAGATGGGGGAAGAGAAAGGGAGGTACAAGATAAAGATGGAGGTGGGAGAGAGATAAGGAAAGAGAGAGGGAGAATGAGAAAGGATTGGAGGGTAGAGAGTCAGAGAGACAAAAAGAAGGGGTAAGGGAGAGGGAGGTAAGATATAAAGGGAGAGAGAGAAAGGATGAGAGGTGGAGGAGAGGAGGATGGATAGAGAGATGGCGCTGGAGGCAGAGCGAGGAAAGGAAGAAGAAATACATAGAGAGGGAGTGACAAGGATTAGATGGAGAGAGAGTGTGTATGCTTATGGTTGGGATAAAGATACATAGGAGTGATGGAGACAAGGGGGAGAGAAGGAGAAAGGGATAGAAATAGTAAGATAGTTGGAGAGTGAGATAGAGTGATGGGGGAAGAGAGAGGATTGGAGGACAGAGAGAGAGAGAGAGAAAGAAAGAGAGCTGGGGGGTCAAATAGAAGGAGGTGAGAGAGGAATGATGAGAGAGAGGAAGAGAGTGATGGGGGAAGAGAGGATTGTAGGGGGGAGAGAGAGAGAGATGGGGGAAGATAAAGGGAGGTAGGAGATAAAGGGAGAGAGAGGAAGGAAAAGGGAGGGGACTTGAAAGAGAGGAGGAGAGAGGGAGGGATAGAAATATGGATTTTGAGGGGGAGAGAGCGAGGGATTGAGAGATGGAGAGAGAGAGAGAGATGGGGGAAGAGAAAGAGAGGTATGAGATAAAGGGAGAGAGAGGAAGGAAAGGAGAGGGGACTTGAAAGAGAGGAGGAGAGAGGGAGGGATGGAAATATGGATTTGGAGGGGGAGAGAGGGAGGGATTGAGAGATGGAGCTGGATGAGGAGAGAGGGAGGGAAGAATAAATACATAGAGAATGAGTAGTGGAGAGAGAGGGGGAGTGACAAGGGAGAGATGAAGAGGGAGTGTGTATGTTTTGGGGTGAGATAAAGAGACAAATAAGAATATATGGAGAGAAGGGGGGAGAGAAGGAGAGAGAGAGGCATATGGTAACAAAGTTGGAAGGTGAAGATAGAGAGAGAGGGGGGGAGAGAAAGGAAGAGAAAGAGTGAAGAGAGGTAGGGAAAGAGATATGAAGATGAAGAGGGAGAGAGGGGGAGGTAAGAATAAATACATAGAGGGTGAAATGTGGTGAGAGAGAGAGAGAGAGAGAGAGAGAGAGAGAGTGATAAAGAAGAGGGAGAGAGAGGGAGAAAGGGTAGAGGGAAGGAAGAGAGATAGAAGCGAGAGAGAGAGAGAGATGGAGAGAGAGAGAGAGAGAGGAGGAGGAAGAGGAGGAGTGAGTGATAGATAGATAGATAGATTAGAGAAAGAGAGTTTACGTTTTGGAGTTGATATAGAGAGATAGAGTGAGATATAGATATAGATGTAAGGTGAAGAGAAAAAAAGATAGATGGAGAGGAAGAGGTAGGGACAAGGAAATTGATAGATATGGAGTGAGAGAGAGTGTGTGTATTGTGGGGTGAGATAAAGAAAAAAAGAAGGAGAGATGGATGGATATATAGATATATATGGGGGAGAGAGGCAAGAAGGTTTCATGCCGTAGATGCATTGATTTCAGTGTAGATGGTGATTTCTAATCCTATTTGATTTCTTGCACTAGATGAATTGATTTTGGTGTAGATGTTGATTTCTAATGATATTTGATTACTTACACTAGATGGATTGATTTTAATGTAGATGGTTTCTAATCCTATTTGATTGCTTGCACTAAATGCATTAATTTCAGTGTAGATGATGATTTCTAATCCTATTTGATTGATTTCACTCGATGCATTAATTTTAATGTAGATTTTGATTTTTGCTTATCTTTGATTTCTTTCACTAGATGAATTGATTTCAATGTAGATTATTTTTAATCCTATTTGATTTCTTGCACTGAATGGATTGATTTCAATGTAGATGGTGATTTCTAATCCTATTTGATTGCTTTCACTAAATGCCTTGATTTCAGTGTAGATGGTGATTTCTAATATTATTTGATTGCTTGCACTAGATGCATTAATTTCAATGTAGATGTTGATTTATAATTATATTTGATTGCTTGCACTAAATGTATTGATTTAAATGTAGATGATTTAACTAAATGCATTGATTTAAATGTAGATGATTTAACTAAATGCATTGATTTAAATGTAGATGATTTATAATCCTATTTGATTCCTTGCACTAAATGCATTTATTTCAGTGTAGATGGTGATTTCTAATCCTATTTGATTGCATGCACTAGATGCAATGATTTCAGTGTAAATGTTGGCTTTAAATCCTATTTTCCTACTTGCACTAGACTCATTTATTTGAGTGTAAATGTATGATTTCTAATCATATTTCATTACTTACATTAGATGCATTGATTTTAGTGTAGATGTTTTCTATTATTATTTGATTTCTTGCATTAGTTGCATTGATTTCAGTGTATATGTTGATTTATAATTTGATGTAATTGGATGTATGATGGTACATTAATTTTAAATTCATTGGATTAATAGTGTGTGCGCAATGATTTCAATGTAAGCACAAAAAATTATTGAAAATGTACATTGATTTTTGTGTTATAGTAATTCAACCTATTAATATTGGAGAGCAAGAGAGAAAAGGTATGATGTTTACTACAACAGCTCGAGCTAAATATTTAGATGGTTTACTATTGGAACTGTCCTTTTCAAATAATCAATATGAAAATATGACAAAACTAACATGGGTGAAAATAAGAATAGTAGAAGAAAATAGTTTGAAATCGATCACAATGAAAACTATTCCTAATTGACTACATTCGTATTATTCACAATTTCTATCATTTAATATTATTACATTGTCACTTTGCATTCAAAATTTTATTTCATCATTAAAGTTATTTTACAATATTTATCATCTCAACAAACTAAGCTAACTTATCAAATTTAAAATTAAAATGACTCAATAAATCTCAAACATATTTAACATATTTAAAATGGTTATGTTAATATTAGATGTATTTACATATTATTGATAAAATTAAACATATTTTCCTCATATTATCAATGGATTTTCCTTGGTCACACACGACTGAAACTAGCTTAGATCCATCTTAACTCCGGATCTATCAAGCGTCGAGAGGGATCAAATCTCTTGAGGTGAAAACTTTTCCTCAAGTTTTGCACTCAAAAAAGAGGTTTTCACCTGGAGAGATTTGATCCCTCTCGGCGCTTGATAGATCCGGAGTTAATATGGATCTAGGCTGGTAATATCCCATTGCTAGTTGTCAATGATATTGATAGATTTCATAATTATAATGTTATGAAATTATGATATCGATAGATTTAGTTTGACAAAGAATTATGATATTGATAGTTAGACCAAAAATTATAATAATCTCATTGCTAGTTTGACAAAGAATTATGAATTATGATATCTCATTGCTAGTCCATGATATTGATAGATTTCATAATTGTAAAATCCCAAAGACAATTGTCAATGATATTGATAGATTTCATAATTATAATATCCCAAAGACAATATTGTCAATGATATTGATAGATTTAGTTTGACAAAGAATTATGATAGATTTCTTAATTATAATATCCCAGAAAATTATGTTATTGATAGATTGACAGATTAACCAAAAAACGTAGACTGAACTGAACGTCTTTCTTTCATGGCTGGAATGGCTGGAACATAAGGTGGCGTGTCTGCTTGAACCACCTCCTATCTAGTAACATTTTCCTGCTAACTGTCTATAGTTTGATAGTGCTTGTATCTAGTTCTATTTGTCTGTATCGCTATGTCAGTTCCATTGGTATGTCTTGATCTGTTAAATCCCCCTATTTTTGACTGTCCCTTATGTGGGTAATGGCTCCCCAGTAA